>JARYGA010053956.1:0-25841 GCA_030545235.1 Helianthus tuberosus | reverse complement strand
GGTGTAAATTTAAAAATGGATATACCGGGCTAGGATTCGAGTTAGAGGAACAAGGGCAAAACCAACCACCCAAGAATGGAATCGTCGAGCGAAAACACTTGACAACCTCCTAGAAGCAGCTTTTCTTGCCACCAGACCTTTCTCCATCAATTAGGAATCTGATGCCGTGACTAAACGCATTCCTTAAAATGTAGCCATTTGTTGAGTGTTTTGTTTTTGGTCTCTAATCCGCATATATATCACCATTGCCCTTGATTTTCTTGACTGTATATCTCTTAAATGTCAACATATACACGTGTGATTTAGTTTACAAAGATTTTTCAATGCCGAGAACCTCGATCAGAGAGTAAAAAAGGCGTAAGGTTCACAATGGTGTAAATTTAAAATGGGATATACCGGGCTAGGATTCGAGTTACAGGAACAAGGGCCAAACCAACCATCCAAGAATGGAATCGTCGAGCGAAAACACTTGACAACCTCCTAGAAGCAGCTTTTCTTGCCACCAGACCTTTCTCCATCAATTAGGAATCTGATGCCGTCACTAAACACATTCCTTAAATTGTAGACATTTGTTAAGTGTTTTTTATGGTGTCTAATCCGCATATATATCACCATTGCCCTTGATTTTCTTGACTGTATATCTCTTAAATGTCAACATATACACGTGTGATTTAGTTTACAAAGATTTTTCAATGCCGAGAACCTCGATCAGAGAGTAAAAAAGGCGTAAGGTTCACAATGGTGTAAAATTAAAATGGGATATACCGGGCTAGGATTCGAGTTACAGGAACAAGGGCCAAACCAACCGCCCAAGAATGGAATCGTCGAGCGAAAACACTTGACAACCTCCTAGAAGCAACTTTTCTTGCCACCAGACCTTTCTCCATCAATTAGGAATCTGATGCCGTCACTAAACACATTCCTTAAATTGTAGCCATTTGTTGAGTGTTTTTTATGGTGTCTAATCCTAATATATATCACCATTGCCCTTGATTTTCTTGACTGTATATCTCTTAAATGTCAACATATACACGTGTGATTTAGTTTACAACGATTTTTCAATGCCGAGAACCTCGATCAGAGAGTAAAAAACGCATAAGGTTCACAATGGTGTATATTTATAATTGGATATACCGGGCTAGGATTCGAGTTACAGGAACAAGGGCCAAACCAACCACCCAAGAATGGAATCGTCGAGCGAAAACACTTGACAACCTCCTAGAAGCAGCTTTTCTTGCCACTAGACCTTTTCTCTATCAATTAGGAATCTGATGCCGTCACTAAACACATTCCTTAAATTGTAGCCATTTGTTGAGTGTTTTTTATGGTGTCTAATCCGCATATATATCACCATTGCCCTTGATTTTCTTGACTGTATATCTCTTAAATGCCAACATATACACGTGTGATTTAGTTTACAAAGAAAAGGCGTAAGGTTCACAATGGTGTAAATTTAAAAATGGATATACCGGGCTAGGATTCGAGTTAGAGGAACAAGGGCAAAACCAACCACCCAAGAATGGAATCGTCGAGCGAAAACACTTGACAACCTCCTAGAAGCAGCTTTTCTTGCCACCAGACCTTTCTCCATCAATTAGGAATCTGATGCCGTGACTAAACGCATTCCTTAAAATGTAGCCATTTGTTGAGTGTTTTGTTTTTGGTCTCTAATCCGCATATATATCACCATTGCCCTTGATTTTCTTGACTGTATATCTCTTAAATGTCAACATATACACGTGTGATTTAGTTTACAAAGATTTTTCAATGCCGAGAACCTCGATCAGAGAGTAAAAAAGGCGTAAGGTTCACAATGGTGTAAATTTAAAATGGGATATACCGGGCTAGGATTCGAGTTACAGGAACAAGGGCCAAACCAACCATCCAAGAATGGAATCGTCGAGCGAAAACACTTGACAACCTCCTAGAAGCAGCTTTTCTTGCCACCAGACCTTTCTCCATCAATTAGGAATCTGATGCCGTCACTAAACACATTCCATAAATTGTAGACATTTGTTGAGTGTTTTTTATGGTGTCTAATCCGCATATATATCACCATTGCCCTTGATTTTCTTGACTGTATATCTCTTAAATGTCAACATATACACGTGTGATTTAGTTTACAAAGATTTTTCAATGCCGAGAACCTCGATCAGAGAGTAAAAAAGGCGTAAGGTTCACAATGGTGTAAATTTAAAATGGGATATACCGGGCTAGGATTCGAGTTACAGGAACAAGGGCCAAACCAACCATCCAAGAATGGAATCGTCGAGCGAAAACACTTGACAACCTCCTAGAAGCAGCTTTTCTTGCCACCAGACCTTTCTCTATCAATTAGGAATCTGATGCCGTCACTAAACACATTCCATAAATTGTAGACATTTGTTGAGTGTTTTTTATGGTGTCTAATCCGCATATATATCACCATTGCCCTTGATTTTCTTGACTGTATATCTCTTAAATGTCAACATATACACGTGGGATTTAGTTTACAAAGATTTTTCAATGCCGAGAACCTCGATCAGAGAGTAAAAAAGGTGTAAGGTTCACAATGGTGTAAAATTAAAATGGGATATACCGGGCTAGGATTCGAGTTACAGGAACAAGGGCCAAACCAACAGCCCAAGAATGGAATCGTCGAGCGAAAACACTTGACAACCTCCTAGAAGCAGCTTTTCTTGCCACTAGACCTTTTCTCTATCAATTAGGAATCTGATGCCGTCACTAAACACATTCCTTAAATTGTAGCCATTTGTTGAGTGTTTTTTATGGTGTCTAATCCGCATATATATCACCATTGCCCTTGATTTTCTTGACTGTATATCTCTTAAATGCCAACATATACACGTGTGATTTAGTTTACAAAGATTTTTCAATGCCGAGAACCTCGATCAGAGAGTAAAAAGGGCGTAAGGTTCACAATGGTGTAAATTTTAAATTGGATATACCGGGTTAGGATTCGAGTTACAGGAACAAGGGCCAAACCAACCACCCAAGAATGGAATCGTCGAGCGAAAACACTTGACAACCTCCTAGAAGCAGCTTTTCTTGCCACCAGACCTTTCTCCATCAATTAGGAATCTGATGCCGTCACTAAACACATTCCTTAAATTGTAGCCATTTGTTGAGTGTTTTTTATGGTGTCAAATCCGCATATATATCACCATTGCCCTTGATTTTCTTTACTGTATATCTCTTAAATGCCAACATATACACGTGTGATTTAGTTTACAAAGATTTTTCAATGCCGAGAACCTCGATCAGAGAGTAAAAAGGGCGTAAGGTTCACAATGGTGTAAATTTAAAATTGGATATACCGGGTTAGGATTCGAGTTACAGGAACAAGGGCCAAACCAACCACCCAAAAATGGAATCGTCGAGCGAAAACACTTGACAACCTCCTAGAAGCAGCTTTTCTTGCCACCAGACCTTTCTCCATCAATTAGGAATCTGATGCCGTCACTAAACACATTCCATAAATT
Source organism: Helianthus tuberosus (assembly GCA_030545235.1). Lineage (NCBI taxonomy): Eukaryota > Viridiplantae > Streptophyta > Magnoliopsida > Asterales > Asteraceae > Helianthus > Helianthus tuberosus. The sequence continues at coordinate 22,359 of JARYGA010053956.1, read as the reverse complement.
GTAGAGATTTGTTGAGTGTTTTTTATGGTGTCTAATCCGCATATATATCACCATTGCCCTTGATTTTCTTGACTGTATATCTCTTAAATGTCAACATATACACGTGTGATTTAGTTTACAAAGATTTTTCAATGCCGAGAACCTCGATCAGAGAGTAAAAAAGGCGTAAGGTTCACAATGGTGTAAAATTAAAATGGGATATATCGGGCTAGGATTCGAGTTACAGGAACAAGGGCAAAACCAACCACCCAAGAATGGAATCGTCGAGCGAAACACTTGACAACCTCCTAGAAGCAGCTTTTCTTGCCACCAGACCTTTCTCTATCAATTAGGAATCTGATGCCGTCACTAAACACATACCATAAATTGTAGATATTTGTTGAGTGTTTTTTATGGTGTCTAATCCGCATATATATCACCATTGCCCTTAATTTTCTTGACTGTATATCTCTTAAATGTCAACATATACACGTGTGATTTAGTTTACAAATATTTTTCAATGCCGAGAACATCGATCAGAGAGTAAAAAGGGCCTAAGGTTCACAATGGTGTAAATTTAAAATTGGATATACCGGGTTAGGATTCGAGTTACAGGAACAAGGGCCAAACCACCACCCAAGAATGGAATCGTCGAGCGAAAACACTTGACAACCTCCTAGAAGCAGCTTTTCTTGCCACCAGACCTTTCTCCATCAATTAGGAATCTGATGCCGTCACTAAACACATTCCATAAATTGTAGACATTTGTTGAGTGTTTTTTATGGTGTCTAATCCGCATATATATCACCATTGCCCTTGATTTTCTTGACTGTATATCTCTTAAATGTCAACATATACACGTGTGATTTAGTTTACAAAGATTTTTCAATGCCGAGAACCTCGATCAGAGAGTAAAAAAGGCGTAAGGTTCACAATGGTGTAAAATTAAAATGGGATATACCGGGCTAGGATTCGAGTTACAGGAACAAGGGCCAAACCAACCATCCAAGAATGGAATCGTCGAGCGAAAACACTTGACAACCTCCTAGAAGCAGCTTTTCTTGCCACCAGACCTTTCTCTATCAATTAGGAATCTGATGCCGTCACTAAACACATTCCTTAAATTGTAGCCATTTGTTGAGTGTTTTTTATGGTGTCTAATCCGCATATATATCACCATTGCCCTTGATTTTCTTGACTGTATATCTCTTAAATGTCAACATATACACGTGTGATTTAGTTTACAAAGATTTTTCAATGCCGAGAACCTCGATCAGAGAGTAAAAAAGGCGTAAGGTTCACATTGGTGTAAAATTAAAATGGGATATATCGGGCTAGGATTCGAGTTACAGGAACAAGGGCAAAACCAACCACCCAAGAATGGAATCGTCGAGCGAAAACACTTGACAACCTCCTAGAAGCAGCTTTTCTTGCCACCAGACCTTTCTCTATCAATTAGGAATCTGATGCCGTCACTAAACACATACCATAAATTGTAGACATTTGTTGAGTGTTTTTTATGGTGTCTAATCCGCATATATATCACCATTGCCCTTGATTTTCTTGACTGTATATCTCTTAAATGTCAACATATACACGTGTGATTTAGTTTACAAATATTTTTCAATGCCGAGAACCTCGATCAGAGAGTAAAAAGGGCGTAAGGTTCACAATGGTGTAAATTTAAAATTGGATATACCGGGTTAGGATTCGAGTTACAGGAACAAGGGCCAAACCAACCACCCAAGAATGGAATCGTCGAGCGAAAACACTTGACAACCTCCTAGAAGCAGCTTTTCTTGCCACCAGACCTTTCTCCATCAATTAGGAATCTGATGCCGTCACTAAACACATTCCATAAATTGTAGACATTTGTTGAGTGTTTTTTATGGTGTCTAATCCGCATATATATCACCATTGCCCTTGATTTTCTTGACTGTATATCTCTTAAATGTCAACATATACACGTGTGATTTAGTTTACAAAGATTTTTCAATGCCGAGAACCTCGATCAGAGAGTAAAAAAGGCGTAAGGTTCACAATGGTGTAAAATTAAAATGGGATATACCGGGCTAGGATTCGAGTTACAGGAACAAGGGCCAAACCAACCATCCAAGAATGGAATCGTCGAGCGAAAACACTTGACAACCTCCTAGAAGCAGCTTTTCTTGCCACCAGACCTTTCTCTATCAATTAGGAATCTGATGCCGTCACTAAACACATTCCTTAAATTGTAGCCATTTGTTGAGTGTTTTTTATGGTGTCTAATCCGCATATATATCACCATTGCCCTTGATTTTCTTGACTATATATCTCTTAAATGTCAACATATACACGTGTGATTTAGTTTACAAAGATTTTTCAATGCCGAGAACCTCGATCAGAGAGTAAAAAAGGCGTAAGGTTCACAATGGTGTAAAATTAAAATGGGATATACCGGGCTAGGATTCGAGTTACAGGAACAAGGGCCAAACCAACCATCCAAAAATGGAATCGTCGAGCGAAAACACTTGACAACCTCCTAGAAGCAGCTTTTCTTGCCACCAGACCTTTCTCTATCAATTAGGAATCTGATGCCGTCACTAAACACATTCCATAAATTGTAGACATTTGTTGAGTGTTTTTTATGGTGTCTAATCCGCATATATATCACCATTGCCCTTGAATTTCTTGACTGTATATCTCTTAAATGTCAACATATACACGTGTGATTTAGTTTACAAAGATTTTTCAATGCCGAGAACCTCGATCAGAGAGTAAAAAAGGCGTAAGGTTCACAATGGTGTAAAATTAAAATGGGATATACCGGGCTAGGATTCGAGTTACAGGAACAAGGGCCAAACCAACAGCCCAAGAATGGAATCGTCGAGCGAAAACACTTGACAACCTCCTAGAAGCAGCTTTTCTTGCCACTAGACCTTTTCTCTATCAATTAGGAATCTGATGCCGTCACTAAACACATTCCTTAAATTGTAGCCATTTGTTGAGTGTTTTTTATGGTGTCTAATCCGCATATATATCACCATTGCCCTTGATTTTCTTGACTGTATATCTCTTAAATGCCAACATATACACGTGTGATTTAGTTTAGAAAGATTTTTCAATGCCGAGAACCTTGATCAGAGAGTAAAAAGGGCGTAAGGTTCACAATGGTGTAAATTTTAAATTGGATATACCGGGTTAGGATTCGAGTTACAGGAACAAGGGCCAAACCAACCACCCAAGAATGGAATCGTCGAGCGAAAACACTTGACAACCTCCTAGAAGCAGCTTTTCTTGCCACCAGACCTTTCTCCATCAATTAGGAATCTGATGCCGTCACTAAACACATTCCTTAAATTGTAGCCATTTGTTGAGTGTTTTTTATGGTGTCTAATCCGCATATATATCACCATTGCCCTTGATTTTCTTTACTGTATATCTCTTAAATGCCAACATATACACGTGTGATTTAGTTTACAAAGATTTTTCAATGCCGAGAACCTCGATCAGAGAGTAAAAAGGGCGTAAGGTTCACAATGGTGTAAATTTAAAATTGGATATACCGGGTTAGGATTCGAGTTACAGGAACAAGGGCCAAACCAACCACCCAAGAATGGAATCGTCGAGCGAAAACACTTGACAACCTGCTAGAAGCAGCTTTTCTTGCCACCAGACCTTTCTCCATCAATTAGGAATCTGATGCCGTCACTAAACACATTCCATAAATTGTAGACATTTGTTGAGTGTTTTTTATGGTGTCTAATCCGCATATATATCACCATTGCCCTTGATTTTCTTGACTGTATATCTCTTAAATGTCAACATATACACGTGTGATTTAGTTTACAAAGATTTTTCAATGCCGAGAACCTCGATCAGAGAGTAAAAAAGGCGTAAGGTTCACAATGGTGTAAAATTAAAATGGGATATATCGGGCTAGGATTCGAGTTACAGGAACAAGGGCAAAACCAACCACCCAAGAATGGAATCGTCGAGCGAAAACACTTGACAACCTCCTAGAAGCAGCTTTTCTTGCCACCAGACCTTTCTCTATCAATTAGGAATCTGATGCCGTCACTAAACACATACCATAAATTGTAGACATTTGTTGAGTGTTTTTTATGGTGTCTAATCCGCATATATATCACCATTGCCCTTGATTTTCTTGACTGTATATCTCTTAAATGTCAACATATACACGTGTGATTTAGTTTACAAAGATTTCTCAATGCCGAGAACCTCGATCAGAGAGTAAAAAAGGCGTAAGGTTCACAATGGTGTAAAATTAAAATGGGATATACCGGGCTAGGATTCGAGTTACAGGAACAAGGGCCAAACCAACCACCCAAGAATGGAATCGTCGAGCGAAAACACTTGACAACCTCCTAGAAGCAGCTTTTCTTGCCACCAGACCTTTCTCCATCAATTAGGAATCTGATGCCGTCACTAAACACATTCCTTAAATTGTAGCCATTTGTTGAGTGTTTTTTTATGGTGTCTAATCCGCATATATATCACCATTGCCCTTGATTTTCTTTACTGTATATCTCTTAAATGCCAACATATACACGTGTGATTTAGTTTACAAAGATTTTTCAATGCCGAGAACCTCGATCAGAGAGTAAAAAGGGCGTAAGGTTCACAATGGTGTAAATTTAAAATTTGATATACCGGGTTAGGATTCGAGTTACAGGAACAAGGGCCAAACCAACCACCCAAGAATGGAATCGTCGAGCGAAAACACTTGACAACCTCCTAGAAGCAGCTTTTCTTGCCACCAGACCTTTCTCCATCAATTAGGAATCTGATGCCGTCACTAAACACATTCCATAAATTGTAGACATTTGTTGAGTGTTTTTTATGGTGTCTAATCCGCATATATATCACCATTGCCCTTGATTTTCTTGACTGTATATCTCTTAAATGTCAACATATACACGTGTGATTTAGTTTACAAAGATTTTTCAATGCCGAGAACCTCGATCAGAGAGTAAAAAAGGCGTAAGGTTCACAATGGTGTAAAATTAAAATGGGATATATCGGGCTAGGATTCGAGTTACAGGAACAAGGGCAAAACCAACCACCCAAGAATGGAATCGTCGAGCGAAAACACTTGACAACCTCCTAGAAGCAGCTTTTCTTGCCACCAGACCTTTCTCTATCAATTAGGAATCTGATGCCGTCACTAAACACATACCATAAATTGTAGACATTTGTTGAGTGTTTTTTATGGTGTCTAATCCGCATATATATCACCATTGCCCTTGATTTTCTTGACTGTATATCTCTTAAATGTCAACATATACACGTGTGATTTAGTTTACAAAGATTTCTCAATGCCGAGAACCTCGATCAGAGAGTAAAAAAGGCGTAAGGTTCACAATGGTGTAAAATTAAAATGGGATATACCGGGCTAGGATTCGAGTTACAGGAACAAGGGCCAAACCAACCATCCAAGAATGGAATCGTCGAGCGAAAACACTTGACAACCTCCTAGAAGCAGCTTTTCTTGCCACCAGACCTTTCTCTATCAATTAGGAATCTGATGCCGTCACTAAACACATTCCTTAAATTGTAGCCATTTGTTGAGTGTTTTTTATGGTGTCTAATCCGCATATATATCACCATTGCCCTTGATTTTCTTGACTGTATATCTCTTAAATGCCAACATATACACGTGTGATTTAGTTTACAAAGATTTTTCAATGCCGAGAACCTCGATCAGAGAGTAAAAAGGGCGTAAGGTTCACAATGGTGTAAATTTAAAATTGGATATACCGGGTTAGGATTCGAGTTACAGGAACAAGGGCCAAACCAACCACCCAAGAATGGAATCGTCGAGCGAAAACACTTGACAACCTCCTAGAAGCAGCTTTTCTTGCCACCAGACCTTTCTCCATCAATTAGGAATCTGATGCCGTCACTAAACACATTCCTTAAATTGTAGCCATTTGTTGAGTGTTTTTTATGGTGTCTAATCCGCATATATATCACCATTGCCCTTGATTTTCTTGACTGTATATCTCTTAAATGCCAACATATACACGTGTGATTTAGTTTACAAAGATTTTTCAATGCCGAGAACCTCGATCAGATAGTAAAAAGGGCGTAAGGTTCACAATGGTGTAAATTTAAAATTGGATATACCGGGTTAGGATTCGAGTTACAGGAATAAGGGCCAAACCAACCACCCAAGAATGGAATCGTCGAGCGAAAACACTTGACAACCTCCTAGAAGCAGCTTTTCTTGCCACCAGACCTTTCTCCATCAATTAGGAATCTGATGCCGTCACTAAACACATTCCATAAATTGTAGACATTTGTTGAGTGTTTTTTATGGTGTCTAATCCGCATATATATCACCATTGCCCTTGATTTTCTTGACTGTATATCTCTTAAATGTCAACATATACACATGTGATTTAGTTTACAAAGATTTTTCAATGCCGAGAACCTCGATCAGAGAGTAAAAAAGGCGTAAGGTTCACAATGGTGTAAAATTAAAATGGGATATACCGGGCTAGGATTCGAGTTACAGGAACAAGGGCCAAACCAACCGCCCAATAATGGAATCGTCGAGCGAAAACACTTGACAACCTCCTAGAAGCAGCTTTTCTTGCCACCAGACCTTTCTCTATCAATTAGGAATCTGATGCCGACACTAAACACATTCCTTAAATTGTAGCCATTTGTTGAGTGTTTTTTATGGTGTCTAATCCGCATATATATCACCATTGCCCTTGATTTTCTTGACTGTATATCTCTTAAATGCCAACATATACACGTGTGATTTAGTTTACAAAGATTTTTCAATGCCGAGAACCTCGATCAGAGAGTAAAAAGGGCGTAAGGTTCACAATGGTGTAAATTTAAAATTGGATATACCGGGTTAGGATTCGAGTTACAGGAACAAGGGTCAAACCAACCACCCAAGAATGGAATCGTCGAGCGAAAACACTTGACAACCTCCTAGAAGCAGCTTTTCTTGCCACCAGACCTTTCTCCATCAATTAGGAATCTGATGCCGTGACAAAACGCATTCCTTAAATTGTAGCCATTTGTTGAGTGTTTTTTTTTTGGTGTCTAATCCGCATATATATCACCATTGCCCTTGATTTTCTTGACTGTATATCTCTTAAATATCAACATATACACGTGTGATTTAGTTTACGAAGATTTTTCAATGCCGAGAACCTCGATCAGAGAGTAAAAAATGCGTAAGGTTCACAATGGTGTAAAATTAAAATGGGATATAGCGGGCTAGGATTCGAGTTACAGGAACAAGGGCCAAACCAACCATCCAAGAATGGAATCGTCGAGCGAAAACACTTGACAACCTCCTAGAAGCTGCTTTTCTTGCCACCAGACCTTTCTCCATCAATTAGGAATCTGATGCCGTCACTAAACATATTCCTTAAATTGTAGCCATTCGTTGAGTGTTTTTTATGGTGTCTAATCCGCATATATATCACCATTGCCCTTGATTTTCTGGACTGTATATCTCTTAAATGTCAACATATACACGTGTGATTTAGTTTACAAAGATTTTTCAATGCCGAGAACCACGATCAGAGAGTAAAAAACGCATGAGGTTCACAATGGTGTATATTTAAAATTGGATATACCGGGCTAGGATTCGAGTTACAGGAACAAGGGCCAAACCAACCACCCCAGAATGAAATCGTCGAGCGAAAACACTTAACAACCTCCTAGAAGCAGCTTTTCTTGCCACCAGACCTTTCTCCATCAATTAGGAATCTTATGCCGTGACTAAACACATTCATTAAATTGTAGCCATTTGTTGAGTGTTTTTTTTTTTTTGTGTCTAATCCGCATATATATCACCATTGCCCTTGATTTTCTTGACTGTATATCTCTTAAATGTCAACATATACACGTGTGATTTAGATTACGAAGATTTTTCAATGCCGAGAACTTCGATCAGAGAGTAAAAAAGGCGTAAGGTTCACAATGGTGTAAAATTAAAATGGGATATACCGGGCTAGGATTCGAGTTACAGGAACAAGGGCCAAATTAACCACCCAAGAATGGAATCGTCGAGCGAAAACACTTGACAACCTCCTAGAAGAAGCTTTTCTTGCCACCAGACCTTTCTCCATCAATTAGGAATCTGATGCCGTTACTATACACATTCCTTAAATTATAGCCATTTGCTGAGTGTTTTTTTTGTGTCTAATCCGCATATATATCACCATTGCCCTTGATTTTCTTGCCACCAGAGCTTTCTCCATCAATTAGGAATCTGATGCCGTCACTAAACACATTCCTTAAAATGTAGCCATTTCTTGAGTGTTTTTTTTGTGTCTAATCCGCATATATATCACCATTGCCCTTGATTTTCTTGACTGTATATCTCTTAAATGTCAACATATACACGTGTGATTTATTTACGAAGATTTTTCAATGCCGAGAACCTCGACCAGAGAGTAAAAAAGGCGTAAGGTTCACAATGGTGTAAAATTTAAATGGGATATACCGGGCTAGGATTCGAGTTACAGGAACAAGGGCCAAACCAACCACACAAGAATGGAATCGTCGAGCGAAAACACTTGACAACCTCCTAGATGTAGCTTTTTCTTGCCACCAGACCTTTCTCCATCAATTAGCAATCTGATGCCGTCACTAAACACTTTCCTTAAATTGTAGCCATTTGTTGAGTGTTTTTTTTGGTGTCTAATCCGCATATATATCACCATTGCCCTTGATTTTATTGACTGTATATCTCTTAAATGTCAACATATACACGTGTGATTTAGTTTACATAGATTTTTCGATGCCGAGAACCACGATCAGAGAGTAAAAAATGCGTAAGGTTCACAATGGTGTAAATTTAAAATTGGATATACCGGGCTAGGATTCGAGTTACAGGAACAAGGGCCAAACCAACCACCTAACAATGGAATCGAAGAGCGAAAACACTTGACAACCTCCTAGAAGCAGTTTTTCTTGCCACCAGACCTTTCTCCATCAATTAGGAATCCGATGCCGTGACTAAACGCATTCCTTAAATTGTAGCCATTTGTTGAGTGTTTTTTTTGGTGTCTAATCCGCATATATATCACCATTGCCCTTGATTTTCTTGACTGTATATCTCTTAAATGTCAACATATACACGTGTGATTTAGTTTACGAAGATTTTTCAATGCCGAGAACCTCGATCAGAGAGTAAAAAATGCGTAAGGTTCACAATGGTGTAAAATTAAAATGGGATATAGCGGGCTAGGATTCGAGTTACAGGAACAAGGGCCAAACCAACCATCCAAGAATGGAATCGTCGAGCGAAAACACTTGACAACCTCCTAGAAGCTGCTTTTCTTGCCACCAGACCTTTCTCCATCAATTAGGAATCTGATGCCGTCACTAAACATATTCCTTAAATTGTAGCCATTCGTTGAGTGTTTTTTATGGTGTCTAATCCGCATATATATCACCATTGCCCTTGATTTTCTGGACTGTATATCTCTTAAATGTCAACATATACACGTGTGATTTAGTTTACAAAGATTTTTCAATGCCGAGAACCACGATCAGAGAGTAAAAAACGCATGAGGTTCACAATGGTGTATATTTAAAATTGGATATACCGGGCTAGGATTCGAGTTACAGGAACAAGGGCCAAACCAACCACCCCAGAATGAAATCGTCGAGCGAAAACACTTAACAACCTCCTAGAAGCAGCTTTTCTTGCCACCAGACCTTTCTCCATCAATTAGGAATCTTATGCCGTGACTAAACACATTCATTAAATTGTAGCCATTTGTTGAGTGTTTTTTTTTTTTGTGTCTAATCCGCATATATATCACCATTGCCCTTGATTTTCTTGACTGTATATCTCTTAAATGTCAACATATACACGTGTGATTTAGATTACGAAGATTTTTCAATGCCGAGAACTTCGATCAGAGAGTAAAAAAGGCGTAAGGTTCACAATGGTGTAAAATTAAAATGGGATATACCGGGCTAGGATTCGAGTTACAGGAACAAGGGCCAAATTAACCACCCAAGAATGGAATCGTCGAGCGAAAACACTTGACAACCTCCTAGAAGAAGCTTTTCTTGCCACCAGACCTTTCTCCATCAATTAGGAATCTGATGCCGTTACTATACACATTCCTTAAATTATAGCCATTTGCTGAGTGTTTTTTTTGTGTCTAATCCGCATATATATCACCATTGCCCTTGATTTTCTTGCCACCAGAGCTTTCTCCATCAATTAGGAATCTGATGCCGTCACTAAACACATTCCTTAAAATGTAGCCATTTCTTGAGTGTTTTTTTTGTGTCTAATCCGCATATATATCACCATTGCCCTTGATTTTCTTGACTGTATATCTCTTAAATGTCAACATATACACGTGTGATTTATTTACGAAGATTTTTAAATGCCGAGAACCTCGACCAGAGAGTAAAAAAGGCGTAAGGTTCACAATGGTGTAAAATTTAAATGGGATATACCGGGCTAGGATTCGAGTTACAGGAACAAGGGCCAAACCAACCACACAAGAATGGAATCGTCGAGCGAAAACACTTGACAACCTCCTAGATGTAGCTTTTTCTTGCCACCAGACCTTTCTCCATCAATTAGCAATCTGATGCCGTCACTAAACACTTTCCTTAAATTGTAGCCATTTGTTGAGTGTTTTTTTTGGTGTCTAATCCGCATATATATCACCATTGCCCTTGATTTTATTGACTGTATATCTCTTAAATGTCAACATATACACGTGTGATTTAGTTTACATAGATTTTTCGATGCCGAGAACCACGATCAGAGAGTAAAAAATGCGTAAGGTTCACAATGGTGTAAATTTAAAATTGGATATACCGGGCTAGGATTCGAGTTACAGGAACAAGGGCCAAACCAACCACCTAACAATGGAATCGAAGAGCGAAAACACTTGACAACCTCCTAGAAGCAGTTTTTCTTGCCACCAGACCTTTCTCCATCAATTAGGAATCCGATGCCGTGACTAAACGCATTCCTTAAATTGTAGCCATTTGTTGAGTGTTTTTTTTGGTGTCTAATCCGCATATATATCACCATTGCCCTTGATTTTCTTGACTGTATATCTCTTAAATGTCAACATATACACGTGTGATTTAGTTTACGAAGATTTTTCAATGCCGAGACCTCGATCAGAGAGTAAAAAAGGCGTAAGGTTCACAATGGTGTAAAATTAAAATGGGATATACCGGGCTAGGATTCGAGTTACAGGAACAAGGGCCAAATCAACCACCCAAGAATGGAATCGTCGAGCGAAAACACTTGACAACCTCCTAGAAGCAGCTTTTCTTGCCACCAGACCTTTCTCCATCAATTAGGTATCTGATGCCGTCACTAAACACATTCCTTAAATTGTAGCCATTTGTTGAGTGTTTTTTATGGTGTCTAATCCGCATATATATCACCATAGCCCTTGATTTTCTTGACTGTATATCTCTTAAATGTCAACATATACACGTGTGATTTAGTTTACAAAAATTTTTCAATGCCGAGAACCTCGATCAGAGAGTAAAAAACGCATAAGGTTCACAATGGTGTATATTTAAAATTGGATATATCGGGCTAGGATTTGAGTTACAGGAACAAGGTCCAAACCAACTACCCAAGAATGAAATCGTCGAGCGAAAACACTTGACAACCTCCTAGAAGCAGCTTTTCTTGCCACCAGACCTTTCTCCATCAATTGGGAATCTGATGCCGTGACTAAACACATTCAATAAATTGTAGCCATTTCTTGAGTGTTTTTTTTTTTGTGTCTAATCCGCATATATATCACCATTGCCCTTGATTTTCTTGACTGTATATCTCTTAAATGTCAACATATACACGTGTGATTTAGATTACGAAGATTTTTCAATGCCGAAAACCTCGATCAGAGAGTAAAAAAGGCGTAAGGTTCACAATGGTGTAAAATTAAAATGGGATATACCGGGATAGGATTCGAGTTACAGGAACAAGGGCCAAATCAACCACCCACGAATGGAATCGTCGAGCGAAAACACTTGACAACCTCCTAGAAGCAGCTTTTCTTGCCAACAGACCTTTCTCCATCAATTAGGTATCTGATGCCATCATTAAACACATTCCTTAAATTGTAGCCATTTGTTGAGTGTTTTTTTTTGTGTCTAATCCGCATATATATCACCATTGCCCTTGATTTTCTTGCCACCCGAGCTTTCTCCATCAATTAGGAATATGATGCCGTCACTAAACACATTCCTTAAATTATAGCCATTTGTTGAGTGTTTTTTTTGGTGTCTAATCCGCATATATATCACCATTGCCCTTGATTTTCTTGACTGTATATCTCTTAAATGTCAACATATACATGTGTGATTTAGTTTACGAAAATTTTTCAATGCCGAGACGTCGATCAGAGAGTAAAAAAGGCGTAAGGTTCACAATGGTGTAAAATTAAAATGGGATATATCGGGCTAGGATTCGAGTTACAGGAAACAACTGCCAAACCAACCACCCAAGAATGGAATCGTCGAGCGAAAACACTTGACAACCTCTTAGATGCAGCTTTTCTTGCCACCAGACCTTTCTCCATCAATTAGGAATCTGACGTCGTCACTAAACACATTCCTTAAATTGTAGCCATTTGTTGAGTGTTTTTTTTTTTTGTGTCTAATCCGCATATATATCACCATTGCCCTTGATTTTCTTGCCTCCAGACCTTTCTCCATCAATTAGGAATCTGATGCCGTCACTAAACACATTCCTTAAATTGTAGCCATTTCTTGAGTGTTTTTTTTTTGTCCAATCCGCATATATATCACCATTGTCCTTGATTTTCTTGACTGTATATCTCTTAAATGTCAACATATACACGTGTGATTTAGTTTACGAAGATTTTTCAATGCCGAAAACCTCGATCAGAGAGTAAAAAAGGCGTATGGTTCACAATGGTGTAAAATTAAAATGGGATATACCGGGCTAGGATTCGAGTTATAGGAACAAGGGCCAAACCAACCACCCAAGAATGGAATCGTCGAGCGAAAACACTTGACAACCTCCTAGAAGCAGCTTTTCTTGCCCACAGACCTTTCTCCATCAATTAGGAATCTGATGCCGTCACTAAACACATTCCCTAAATTGTAGCCATTTGTTGAGTGTTTTTTTTTGGTGTATAATCCGCATAAATATCACCATTGCCCTTGATTTTCTTGACTGTATATCTCTTAAATGTCAACATATACACGTGTGATTTAGTTTACGCAGATTTTTCAATGCCGAGAACCTCGATCAGAGAGTAAAAAAGGCGTAAGGTTCACAATGGTGTAAGATTAAAATGGGATATACCGGGCTAGGATTCGTGTTACAGGAACAAGGGCCAAACCAACCACCCAAGAATGGAATCGTCGAGCGAAAACACTTGACAACCTCCTAGAAGCAGCTTTTCTTGCCACCAGACCTTTCTCAATCAATTAGGAATCTGGTGCCGTCACTAAACACATTTCTTAAATTGTAGCCATTTGTTGAGTGTTTTTTTTGGTGTCTAATCCGCATACATATCACCATTGCCCTTGATTTTCTTGACTGTATGTCTCTTAAATGTCAACATATACACGTGTGATTTAGTTTACGATGATTTTTCAATGCCGAGAACCTCGGTCAGAGAGTAAAAAAGGCGTAAGGTTCACAATGGTGTAAAATTAAAATGGGATATACCGGGCTAGGATTCGAGTTACAGGAACAAGGGCCAAACCAACCACCCAAGAATGGAATTGTCGAGCGAAAACACTTGACAACCTCCTAGAAGCAGCTTTTCTTTCCAACAGACCTTTCTCCGTCAATTAGGAATCTGATGCCGTCACTAAACACATTCCTTAAATTGTAGCCATTTGTTGAGTGTTTTTTTTGGTGTCTAATCCGCATATATATCACCATTGACCTTGATTTTCTTGACTGTATATCTCTTAAATGTCAACATATACACGTGTGATTTAGTTTACGAAGATTTTTCAATGCCGAGGACCTCGATCAGAGAGTAAAAAAGGCGTAAGGTTCACAATGGTGTAAGATTAAAATGGGATATACCGGGCTAGGATTCGAGTTACTGGAACAAGGGCCAAACCAACCACCCAAGAATGGAATCATCGACCGAAAACACTTGACAACCTTCAAGAAACAGCTTTTCTTACCACCAGACCATTCTCCATGAATTAGGAATCTGATGTCGTCACTAAACACATTCCTTAAATTGTAGCCATTTGTTGAGTGTTTTTTTTTTGTGTCTAATCCTCATATATATCACCATTGCCCTTGATTTTCTTGAATGTGTATCTCTTAAATATCATCATATACACGTGTGATTTTGTTTACGAAGATTTTTCAATGCCGAGAACCTCGATCAGAGAGTAAAAAAGGCATAAGGTTAACAATGGTGTAAAATTAAAATGGGATATACCGGGCTAGGATTCGAGTTACAGGAAAAAGGGCCAAGCCAACCACCCAAGAATGGAATCGTCGAGCGAAAACACTTGACAACCTCCTAGAAGCAGCTTTTCTTGCCACCAGACGTTTCTCATTCAATTAGGAATCTGATGCCGTCATTAAACACATTCCTTAAATAGTAGCCATTTGTTCAGTGTTTTTTTTTTTGTGTCTAATCCGCATATATATCACCATTGCCCTTGATTTTCTTGACTGTATATCTCTTAAATGTCAACATATACATGTGTGATTTAGTTTACGATGATTTTTCAATGCCGAGAACCTCGATCAGAGAGTAAAAAAGGCGTAAGGTTTACAATGGTGTAAAATTAAAGTGGGATATACCGGGCTAGGATTCGAGTTACAGGAACAAGGGCAAAACCAACCACCCAAGAATGGAATCGTCGAGCGAAAAGACTTGACAACCTCCTAGAAACAACTTTTCTTACCACCAGACCATTCTCCATCAATTAGGAATCTGATGTCGTCACTAAACAAATTCCTTAAATTGTAGCCATTTGTTAAGTGTTTTTTTTTAGTCTAATCCGCATATATATCACCATTGCCCTTGATTTTCTTGACTGTATATCTCTTAAGTATCAACATTTACACGTGTGATTTAGTTTACGAAGATTTTTCAATGCCGAGAACCTCGATCAGAGAGTAAAAAAGGTATTAAAATGGGATATACCGTGCTAGGATTCGAGTTACAGGAACAAGGGCCAAACCAACCACCTAAGAATGGAATCATCTAGTGAAACACTTGACAACCTCCTAGAAGCAGCTTTTCTTGCCACCAGACCTTTCTCAATCATTTAGGAATCTGATGCCGTCACTAAACACATTCCCTAAATTGTAGCCATTTGTTGAGTGTTTTTTTTTTTTGGTGTCTAATCCGCATATATATCACCATTGCCCTTGATTTTCTTGACTGTATATCTCTTAAATGTCAACATATACACATGTGATTTAGTTTACGATGATTTTTCAATGTCGAGAACCTCGATCAGAGAGTAAAAAAGGCGTAAGGTTCACAATAGTGTAAAATTAAAATGGGATATAACGGGCTAGGATTCGAGTTACAGTAACAAGGGCCAAACCAACCACCCAAGAATGGAATCGTCGAGCGAAAACACTTGACAACCTCCTAGAAGCAGCTTTTCTTGCCACCAGACCTTTCTCCATCAATTACGAATCTGATGCCGTCACTAAACACATTCCTTAAATTGTAGCCATCTGTTTAGTGTTTTTTTGGGTGTCTAATCCGCATATATATCACCATTGCCCTTGATTTTCTTGACTGTATATCTCTTAAATGTCAACATATACACATGTGATTTAGTTTACGAAGATTTTTCAATGCCGAGAACCTCGATCAGAGAGTAAAAAAGGCCTAAGGTTCACAATGGTGTAAATTTAAATTGGGATATACCGGGCGAGGATTCGAGTTACAGGAACAAGGGCCAAACCAACCACCAAAGAATGGAATCGTCGAGCGAAAACACACTTGACAACCACCTAAAAGCAGCTTTTCTTGCCACCAGACCTTTCTCCATCAATTAGGAATCTGATGCCGTCACTAAACACATTCCTTAAATTGTAGCCATTTGTTGGGTGTTTTTTTTTTTTAGTGTCTAATCCGCATATATATTAGCATTTCCCTTGATTTTCTTGACTGTATCTCTTAAATGTCAGCATATACACGTGTGATTAAGTTTACGAAGATTTTTCAATGCCGAGAACCTCGATCAGAGAGTAAAAAACGCGTAAGGTTTACAAAGGTGTAAAATTAAAATGGGATATACCGGGCTAGGGTTCGAGTTACAGGAACAAGGGCCAAATCAACCACCCAAGAATGGAATCGTCGAGCGAAAACACTTGACAACCTCCTAGAAGCAGCTTTTCTTGCCACCAGACCTTTCGCAATCATTTAGGAATCTGATGCCGTCACTAAACACATTCCTTAAATTGTAGCCATTTGTTGAGTGTTTTTTTTTGGTATCTAATCCGCATATATATCACCATTGCCCTTGAGTTTCTTGACTGTATATCTCTTAAATGTCAACATATACACGTGTGATTTAGTTTACGATGATTTTTCAATGTCGAGAACCTCGATCAGAGAGTAAAAAAGGCGTAAGGTTCACAATAGTGTAAAATTAAAATGGGATATAACGGGCTAGGATTCGAGTTACAGTAACAAGGGCCAAACCAACCACCCAAGAATGGAATCGTCGAGCGAAAACACTTGACAACCTCCTAGAAGCAGCTTTTCTTGCCACCAGACCTTTCTCCATCAATTACGAATCTGATGCCGTCACTAAACACATTCCTTAAACTGTAGCCATCTGTTTAGTGTTTTTTTTGGTGTCTAATCCGCATATATATCACCATTGCCCATGATTTTCTTGACTGTATATCTCTTAAATGTCAACATATACACGTGTGATTTAGTTTACGAAGATTTTTCAATGCCGAGAACCTCGATCAGAGAGTAAAAAAGGCCTAAGGTTCACAATGGTGTAAATTTAAATTGGGATATACCGGGCTAGGATTCGAGTTACAGGAACAAGGGCCAAACCAACCACCCAAGAATGGAATCGTCGAGCGAAAACACACTTGACAACCACCTAAAAGCAGCTTTTCTTGCCACCTGACCTTTCTCCATCAATTAGGAATCTGATGCCGTCACTAAACACATTCCTTAAATTGTAGCCATTTGTCGAGTGTTTTTTTTAGTGTCTAATCCGCATATATATTAGCATTTCCCTTGATTTTCTTGACTGTATCTCTTAAATGTCAGCATATACACGTGTGATTAAGTTTACGAAGATTTTTCAATGCCGAGAACCTCGATCAGAGAGTAAAAAACGCGTAAGGTTTACAACGGTGTAAAATTAAAATGGGATATACCGGGCTAGGGTTCGAGTTACAGGAACAAGGGCCAAATCAACCACCCAAGAATGGAATCGTCGAGCGAAAACACTTGACAACCTCCTAGAAGCAGCTTTTCTTACCACCAGACCTTTCTCCATCAATTAGGAATTTGGTGCCGTCAGTAAACACATTCCTTAAATTGTAGCCATTTGTTGAGTGTTTTTTTTGTGTCTAATCCGCATATATATCACCATTGCCCATGATTTTCTTGATTGTATATCTCTTAAATGTTAACATATACATGTGTGATTTAGTTTACGAAGATTTTTCAATGCCGAGAAGCTCGACCAGAGAGTAAAAAAGGCGTAAGGTTCACAATGGTGTAAAATTAAAATGGGATATACCGGGCTAGGATTCGAGTTACAGGAACAAGGGAAAAACCAACCACTCAAGAATGAAATCGTCGAGCGAAAACACTTGATAACCTCCTAAAAGCAGCTTTTCTTGCCACCAGACCTTTCTCCATCAATTAGGAATCTGATGCCGTCACTAAACATATTCCTTAAATTGTAGCCATTTGTTGAGTGTTTTTTTTTTGTGTCTAATCAGCATATATATCACCATTGCCCTTGATTTTCTTGACTGTATATTCCTTAAATGTCAACATATACACGTGTAATTTAGTTTACGAAGATTTTTCAATGCCGAGAACCTCGATCAGAGAGTAAAAAAGGCATAAGGTTCACAATGGAGTAAATTTAAAATGGGATATACTGGGCTAGGATTCGAGTTACAGGAACAAGGGCCAAACCAACCACCCAAGAATGGAATCGTCGAGCGAAAACACTTGACAACCTCCTAGAAACAGCTTTTCTTACCACCAGACCTTTCTCCATCAATTAGGAATCTGATGCCGTCAGTAAACACATTCCTTAAATTGTAGCCATTTGTTGAGTGTTTTTTTTTTTGTGTCTAATCCGCATATATATCACCATTGCCCTTGATTTTCTTGACTGTATATCTCTTAAATGTCAACATATACACGTGTGATTTAGATTACGAAGAGTTTTCAATGCCGAGAACCTCGATCAGAGAGTAAAAAAGGTATTAAAATGGGATATACCGTGCTAGGATTCGAGTTACAGGAACAAGGGCCAAACCAACCTCCTAAGAATGGAATCATCGAGTGAAACACTTGACAACCTCCTAGAAGCAGCTTTTCTTGCCACCAGACCTTTCTCAATCATTTAGGAATCTGATGCCGTCACTAAACACATTCCTTTAATTGTAGCCATTTGTTGAGTGTTTTTTTTTTTTGGTATCTAATCCGCATATATATCACCATTGCCCTTGATTTTCTTGACTGTATATCTCTTAAATGTCAACATATACACGTGTGATTTAGTTTACGATGATTTTTCAATGTCGAGAACCTCGATCAGAGAGTAAAAAAGGCGTAAGGTTCACAATAGTGTAAAATTAAAATGGGATATAACGGGCTAGGATTCGAGTTACAGTAACAAGGGCCAAACCAACCACCCAAGAATGGAATCGTCGAGCGAAAACACTTGACAACCTCCTAGAAGCAGCTTTTCTTGCCACCAGACCTTTCTCCATCAATTACGAATCTGATGCCGTCACTAAACACATTCCTTAAACTGTAGCCATCTGTTTAGTGTTTTTTTTGGTGTCTAATCCGCATATATATCACCATTGCCCCTGATTTTCTTGACTGTATATCTCTTAAATGTCAACATATACACTTGTGATTTAGTTTACGAAGATTTTTCAATGCCGAGAACCTCGATCAGAGAGTAAAAAAGGCCTAAGGTTCACAATGGTGAAAATTTAAATTGGGATATACCGGGCTAGGATTCGAGTTACAGGAACAAGGGCCAAACCAACCACCCAAGAATGGAATCGTCGAGCGAAAACACACTTGACAACCACCTAAAAGCAGCTTTTCTTGCCACCTGACCTTTCTCCATCAATTAGGAATCTGATGCCGTCACTAAACACATTCCTTAAATTGTAGCCATTTGTTGAGTGTTTTTTATGGTGTCTAATCCGCATATATATCACCATTGCCCTTGATTTTCTTGACTGTATATCTCTTAAATGTCAACATATACACGTGTGATTTAGATTACGAAGAGTTTTCAATGCCGAGAACCTCGATCAGAGAGTAAAAAAGGTATTAAAATGGGATATACCGTGCTAGGATTCGAGTTACAGGAACAAGGGCCAAACCAACCTCCTAAGAATGGAATCATCGAGTGAAACACTTGACAACCTCCTAGAAGCAGCTTTTCTTGCCACCAGACCTTTCTCAATCATTTAGGAATCTGATGCCGTCACTAAACACATTCCTTAAATTGTAGCCATTTGTTGAGTGTTTTTTTTTTTGGTATCTAATCCGCATATATATCACCATTGCCCTTTATTTTCTTGACTGTATATCTCTTAAATGTCAACATATACACGTGTGATTTAGTTTACGATGATTTTTCAATGTCGAGAACCTCGATCAGAGAGTAAAAAAGGCGTTAGGTTCACAATAGTGTAAAATTAAAATGGGATATAACGGGCTAGGATTCGAGTTACAGTAACAAGGGCCAAACCAACCACCCAAGAATGGAATCGTCGAGCGAAAACACTTGACAACCTCCTAGAAGCAGCTTTTCTTGCCACCAGACCTTTCTCCATCAATTACGAATCTGATGCCGTCACTAAACACATTCCTTAAATTGTAGCCATCTGTTTAGTGTTTTTTTGGGTGTCTAATCCGCATATATATCACCATTGCCCTTGATTTTCTTGACTGTATATCTCTTAAATGTCAACATATACACATGTGATTTAGTTTACGAAGATTTTTCAATGCCGAGAACCTCGATCAGAGAGTAAAAAAGGCCTAAGGTTCACAATGGTGTAAATTTAAATTGGGATATACCGGACTAGGATTCGAGTTACAGGAACAAGGGCCAAACCAACCACCCAAGAATGGAATCGTCGAGCGAAAACACACTTGACAACCACCTAAAAGCAGCTTTTATTGCCACCAGACCTTTCTCCATCAATTAGGAATCTGATGCCGTCACTAAACACATTCCTTAAATTGTAGCCATTTGTTGAGTGTTTTTTTTTAGTGTCTAATCCGCATATTTATTAACGTTTCCCTTGATTTTCTTGACTGTATCTCTTAAATGTCAGCATATACACGTGTGATTAAGTTTACGAAGATTTTTCAATGCCGAGAACCTCGATCAGAGAGTAAAAAACGCGTAAGGTTTACAACGGTGTAAAATTAAAATGGGATATACCGGTCTAGGGTTCGAGTTACAGGAACAAGGGCCAAATCAACCACCCAAGAATGGAATCGTCGAGCGAAAACACTTGACAACCTCCTAGAAGCAGCTTTTCTTGCCACCAGACCTTTCTCAATCATTTAGGAATCTGATGCCGTCACTAAACACATTCCTTAAATTGTAGCCATTTGTTGAGTGTTTTTTTTTGGTATCTAATCCACATATATATCACCATTGCCCTTGATTTTCTTGACTGTATATCTCTTAAATGTCAACATATACACGTGTGATTTAGTTTACGATTATTTTTCAATGTCGAGAACCTCGATCAGAGAGTAAAAAAGGTGTCAGGTTCACAATAGTGTAAAATTAAAATGGGATATAACGGGCTAGGATTCGAGTTACAGTAACAAGGGCCAAACCAACCACCCAAGAATGGAATCGTCGAGCGAAAACACTTGACAACCTCCTAGAAGCAGCTTTTCTTGCCACCAGACCTTTCTCCATCAATTACGAATCTGATGCCGTCACTAAACACATTCCTTAAACTGTAGCCATCTGTTTAGTGTTTTTTTTGGTGTCTAATCCGCATATATATCACCATTGCCCTTGATTTTCTTGACTGTATATCTCTTAAATGTCAACATATACACGTGTGATTTAGTTTACGAAGATTTTTCAATGCCGAGAACCTCGATCAGAGAGTAAAAAAGGCCTAAGGTTCACAATGGTGTAAATTTAAATTGGGATATACCGGGCTAGGATTCGAGTTACAGGAACAAGGGCCAAACCAACCACCCAAGAATGGAATCGTCGAGCGAAAACACACTTGACAACCACCTAAAAGCAGCTTTTATTGCCACCGGACCTTTCTCCATCAATTAGGAATCTGATGCCGTCACTAAACACATTCCTTAAATTGTAGCCATTTGTTGAGTGTTTTTTTAGTGTCTAATCCGCATATATATTAGCGTTTCCGTTGATTTTCTTGACTGTATCTCTTAAATGTCAGCATATACACGTGTGATTAAGTTTACGAAGATTTTTCAATGCCGAGAACCTCGATCAGAGAGTAAAAAACGCGTAAGGTTTACAACGGTGTAAAATTAAAATGGGATATACCGGTCTAGGGTTCGAGTTACAGGAACAAGGGCCAAATCAACCACCCAAGAATGGAACCGTCGAGCGAAAACACTTGACAACCTCCTAGAAGCAGCTTTTCTTGCCACCAGACCTTTCTCAATCATTTAGGAATCTGATGCCGTCACTAAACACATTCCTTAAATTGTAGCCATTTGTTGAGTGTTTTTTTTTGGTATCTAATCCGCATATATATCACCATTGCCCTTGAGTTTCTTGACTGTATATCTCTTAAATGTCAACATATACACGTGTGATTTAGTTTACGATTATTTTTCAATGTCGAGAACCTCGATCAGAGAGTAAAAAAGGTGTAAGGTTCACAATAGTGTAAAATTAAAATGGGATATAACGGGCTAGGATTCGAGTTACAGTAACAAGGGCCAAACCAACCACCCAAGAATGGAATCGTCGAGCGAAAACACTTGACAACCTCCTAGAAGCAGCTTTTCTTGCCACCAGACCTTTCTCCATCAATTACGAATCTGATGCCGTCACTAAACAGATTCCTTAAACTGTAGCCATCTGTTTAGTGTTTTTTTTGGTGTCTAATCCGCATATATATCACCATTGCCCTTGATTTTCTTGACTGTATATCTCTTAAATGTC
>JARYGA010053955.1:0-29766 GCA_030545235.1 Helianthus tuberosus | reverse complement strand
AATTGACTCATATCTACATGGATGAAATCATCTGTCGTCATGGTATCCCCAGTGACATCATCTCTGATCATGATGGTCGCTTCACTTCCCGTCTTTGCCAAATGTTTTAATCCGCAATGGGTACTCATCTCAATCTGAGTACCGCTTTTCATCCTCAGTCTGAATGTCAAACCAAGCATACTATTGAAACTCTAGAGGTTATGCTTCGTTCATGCGTAATTGATTTTGGTGGCAACTGGGATATGCACTTGCCTTTGTACGAATTCTCGTACAACAACAGTTATCACGCGAGTACTCAAATGGCACCCTTCGGGGCATTGTATGGTCGTAAGTGTCGTTCGCCTATTGGTTGGCACGAGATCGGAGAAGCTCAAATCACCGGTCCCGAGCTTATAAAAGAGACGACGGACAAGATTTTACAGGCTAGAGATAACATGCTGAAAGCCAGGAGCCAACAAAAGAGTTACGCTGACAAGCGTCGCAAACCACTGGATTTCGAAGTAGGTGACTTTGTACTTCTCAAGGTATCCCCTTGGAAGGGCGTAGTTCGTTTTGGCAAGAAAGGGTAACTCGTTCCTCACTACGTAGGTCCTTTCAAGATTCTCGAAAGGATTGGCAAGGGAGCGTATCGACTGGACCTGCCTCAAGAACTCAACAATGTGCATCCTACATTTCACATCTCAAACTTGAAAAAGTGTCTAGCTGATGACGGACTTCAAGTTCCACTCGAAGATCTTTAAATCAATGTGACCTTGCACTTCGTGGAGAAACTTGTCGAGATCTTGGATCGAGGAGTCAAGCAATTAAGGAGCAGTTGAATTCCTATCGTGAAGGTGTGATGGGAAGGAAAACGTGGTGCTGAGTTTACTTGGGAACTCGAAAGTGATATGAAGGCTAAGTATCCGCATCTATTCTTAGCATCTTCCTAAATTTCGGGACGAAATTTCCTAAAGAAGGAGAGACTGTAACGCCCTGCTTTTCGTAGCTTTCCGTTTTTAGAAAGATTGTATTGTAATTCTATTTTCAGAAACTCATTTCTCTTGTAATTGTAATTCGATTCGAAACATTGTAAATCCGAGACTTTGATCGTAATAAAATGGATCCTTTGTCACACCCCCAAAAATCCACACGCGGAGCATCACCGCTTGGAGGCGTGACTGACCAGGATCGAGCCAACAATCATATTGAACAACGTAATTAAGTAAGTAAAACCAACCACAATACAATTGGTGACCAAAAGCTAGTTCACCAAGTTCAAATTAAACAGCGGAAGCATAAGACGTGAAACCAAAACATAAGTTTAATAAGTTCATAAGTTTAAATGTTTAACATGGGACTCGACAGTCCATATCCCACAACGACCTCCTCCTTGCGCAAGCTCCATAAGTATCTAACGACCTGCAAGGCATGTAACAACGAGTCAACAACAATGTTGAGCGAGTTCACAGTAGGTGTTTGTTATAAAGTAGTTTTTCAAGAACTATGAGTTTATTTTCCAAACCATAAACGGTGGGGGCTACCCCATGTTGTAAACCACTAGACTAGATGTATATATAGGTGCCCTTCCCAATCCGAGGACAGAGGTACGTATTAAATACGTAGGTTTAGCGTAGGTGCCCTTCCCAATCCGGGGACAGAGGTATGTATAAGAATACGTAGGTTTAGCGCTGGTGCCCTTCCCAATCCGAGGACAGTGGTACGTAGTGAATACGTAGGTTTAGCACTGGCGTCCTTCCCAATCCGAGGACGGAGGTACGTAGTGAATACGTAGGTTTAGCGCTGGCATCCTTCCCAATCCGAGGACAGAGGTAAGTAGTCTAGTAGTGGTGAAAGTACAAGTTCCGTCTTAGCTATTTAATCCCATTCCCAACCCACCGGGAATCCCATGCCTTAAGAGTTTGAACTCACCTTTGGTTGCTCGGTTTGACTCTCAAAAATAGCTAGTAGTCAAGGTCGTTCAATCACGTCCTAGTATGATTACCACTTAGTTTATTAGTGACTTCAAATAAGCACGAAGTTCCTACACGCATCTATCACATAACATGCATCACTTTAACGGTTCATGCCCATATAAACTTCCCATATATTCCCGTTCATAAGCAAACATACGACATTGCACATAACACTTTAATTGACATATAACATGTTAGATCATTCTCAGATAACCTACCCGACATTTAGACACACAAATTACTACTTATGTCGTTTCAACTTTTACATTCAAAACTGGGTTGTTTTCGGGAATTTTAATAAAATAGTTAACCTATTCCAAAAATTCCCAACTTTTTATAGAAGGTCTTAAACGATCCAAGTATTATTGTGTAAAAATCTTGGGATCCAATTCACTACCAATATTTTATAAAAAATCATTTACCGGACTGCAATCAGATTCATCACTTTCGGACTGCAGTCCACGGAATAATTTATTTAAAATTCATCGTAAGTCCGATTGATGAAATTCCAGTTGGAGAATTACAATGACATTAGTGGTCATCTACAGTACAAATTTCATATGCTAATTCTACACAGATTTCAAGTTATGATGAAAAACATAACACACATTTTCTGAAGTAAAAACGCAGCTTTTGCTGTTGTGAAAAACGACCTTTTAAAAATAGCAAACGAAGTCCAAAAATTATGATTCCAGTGCCATTAGAACCGTATTTCGAAATAACACGTTATAGACTAAAAAAATCAAGTTTTCCGTTAAGTTATGATCTGGTTACAGCCAACTGAAGTTGGCTGTAAACATCAACCAGCTTCCTGTTTTCAGCTCTTAACTTTCTAACGCGTGCTCGATTGATTCCGTTAACATGTTTAGCGAACAACAATGACTCTCATACACACTTACAGCAGGTTATAAGTCATTCATATCGTGTAACCCTAATCAGCACATAATCATCATATTACATCTTTATGTAAACCTTTTGTTTAAACTTTGAGTTCATGTTCGTTTAGTGTTCTTGTTATAATCAACCTACTACAACCTTTTAACCAACAAAAAGAGAAGTGACAAGGTTAATCAAGGACTTACAACTAGCTCAAAGGCTAGGGAAGATCTCTAGTGAAAAAGATGATGAAGAGGGGATGATGAAAGCAAATGAGAAGGATTCTCCAAGACCTTCAAGCTCCAAACTCCATGTATCACCTTCTAGACTTGAATGAAGCTTAAAAATGGAAGAATATGGTTGAGTTATGGTGGTGATGGTGGCGGTTATGGTGAGGTCGAGAGGGAGAGTGGAGAGATGTGAGGGATGGGGTGTGAAGATTGTGAAGTGATGTTATGATCTTGGAAGCCATACTTATAATCTTCATATCTAATATTTTGGCAATGTAATCCAGCAAGATCTCAAGAAGATATGGAATAAGATCTAGTAGTATGGAGGTGATCTTGGTGGGGTCCCTTGGGGACGGTTGCACATGGGGGGGGGGGGTTAAATGAAAATTACTTGGTAAATAAATCAATTAGTGGAAGGTTAAAGTGCAAGATCTAATGTTTAGTGTATACCATGTATTTTGAATTGTGTTTAAGTGTTCGGGAACCGTAACTAGCTCAGAAAAATAAAAATAATGTTTCTTGCAATATTTTAATGTTCCGGGTAATGTCTGGTTGTTCGGTTAGTTACCATTTCGTTAAAGTGCTAAGTTGTTCCGTATAGTGTCCTATATATATCTTTTTGTAACACTTTTAATTCCCAACACTCAGGAAAGCATACAGGACTATTTAGTAAATTTTCTGTACAAGACTAGTATGTTAACAAGCATATGTAAGTATGACGCAGTAATCAGAAAGCAATTAAGTAATTCAACACAGTCATCAAGCACTTTAATTAACATTAATGGATCGTACAGATACATGTAATTATGAGGGTTGTCACATTCTCCCCTTGTTAAGAAAATTTCATCACGAAATTTAGCACGTGGTTACTGAGGAAGCTAGTTAAGTTGCGTGGTTTTCCTGGGGTGTCACATCATCCCCCTGTTGGTTTGGAATTTCGACCCGAAATTCTACAGTAGCTTCAGCCTCAGTAGTGGTTGCACTTTTCTTAAACAGCTGGGGATACTTGAGTTTCAATTGGTCTTCTCGTTCCCAGGTATACACTGGGCCACGACGGGAGTTCCAACGAACTCGAACAAGAGGTATTCTGGTACGCTTGAGGATCTTAACATCTCGATCTGTAATCTTTACTGGTTCCTCGAAGAATCGCAGCTGATCGTCGATTGTGAGTTCCTTGAGAGGAACTATTAGGGTCTCATCTGACAGACACTTCTTCAGATTTGACACATGGAATACGTTGTGAACTCCGCTGAGTTCTGCCGGTAGATTCAACTTGTAAGCGACCTTGCCAATTTTCTCAATGATTTCGAAGGGTCCGACATAACGCGGATTTAGTTTGCCTCGTTTGCCAAAACGGACTACACCTTTCCAAGGTGAGACTTTGAGTAGCACTCGATCCCCAACCTGGAACTCGTGTGGTTTCCTTCGCTTATCAGCGTAGCTTTTCTGACGGTCACGAGCTGCCGCCATTCGTTGTCGTATCTGAGCAATCCTCTCGGTTGTATCTACTACAAGTTCTGGGCTAGTGATTTGACTATCGCCAACCTCTGCCCAACAAAGAGGTGATCGGCACTTCCGTCCGTACAATGCCTCGAACGGAGCGGCCTGGATACTGGTGTGGTAACTGTTGTTATACGAAAACTCCACTAACGGGAGGTGTTTTTCCCAGCTATTACCAAAGTCGATTACACATGCCCTAAGCATGTCTTCAAGGGTTTGGATGGTGCGTTCAGATTGCCCATCCGTCTGTGGATGATATGCCGTGCTCATGTCTAATCGAGAACCAAAGGACTTGTGCATAGCTTGCCACAATTTAGATGTAAAATGTGAGTCACGATCAGAAATGATGGAAGTTGGCAATCCGTGCCTTGATACTACTTCCTTTAGGTAGACGTCTGCTAGAGTAGAAAACTTATCCGTTTCCTTGATAGCCAGAAAATGTGCAGACTTGGTCAGTCGATCCACGATCACCCAAATGGTATCATTTCCGCGTTGAGATCTAGGCAGGCCAGTAACAAAATCCATGGAAATTTGCTCCCATTTCCATGTCGGGATCTCTGGTTGTTGGAGTAGGCCTGATGGTTTCTGATATTCAATCTTGACTCTCGCACAAGTCAAACATTTACTGACGTAGGTTGCTATGTTGGCTTTCATACTAGGCCACCAGTACGTAGTCTTGAGATCGTGGTACATCTTGTCCGAACCAGGATGTACTGAATAAAGAGACTTGTGCGCTTCATCCATCACAAGCTCGCGTAAGTTTCCGTAAAGTGGGACCCAGATGCGTCCTGTTACGTAGTAAGCGCCGTCTTCCTTTTGTTCTAACCGTTTCCTTGACCCTCGTAAGGACTCAGCCTTGATGTTTTCTGCTTTCAATGCTTCGACTTGAGCATCTCGTATCTGGGTAGGAAGACTAGATTGGATGGTAAGTTGTAACACACGTACACGCTTTGGTATAGTATCCTTTCGACTGAGGGCGTCTGCCACAACATTGGCTTTGCCCGGATGGTACTTGATCGCATATTCGTAATCATTCAAGAGCTCGACCCATCGACGTTGTCGCATGTTTAACTCCTTTTTCTTGAAGATATGCTCGAGACTCCTGTGATCGGTGTAAATGGTGCACTTGGTACCGTACAGGTAATGTCTCCATATCTTAAGTGCGAAAACAACTGCTCCCAATTCCAAGTCGTGCGTAGTGTAGTTCCTTTCGTGAACTTTAAGTTGGCGCGATGCGTAGGCAATGACCTTGTCACATTGCATCAACACGCAACCAAGTCCTTGGATGGAAGCGTCGCAATAAACCACAAAATCATCTATGCCTTCAGGCAATGAGAGGATAGGCGCGCTACAAAGTCTATCTTTTAAGTACTGAAAAGCAAATTCCTGTGCATCACCCCAATGATTGGTGACACCCTTCTGAGTTAGTGAAGTGAGAGGCTGCGCAATCTTAGAGAAATCCTTGACGAATCTTCTGTAGTAGCCCGCCAAACCCAAGAATTGGCGGATTTCTGTTGGTGTACGGGGTGCAAGCCAGTTCTTGATCGAGTCAACCTTGGATGGATCAACATGAATCCCATCCTTGTTTACCACGTGGCCTAGAAAGTGGACTTCGCGAAGCCAGAAGTCACATTTCGAAAATTTGGCATACAACTGCTCGGTTCAAAGCAGTTCCAAAATAAGCCTCAGGTGTTGCTCGTGTTCTTCCTGACTCTTAGAATAGATCAGGATGCCGTCGATGAAAACAATAACGAACTTATCCAGGTAAGGTTTGCATACTCGGTTCATGAGATCCATGAAGACCGCTGGTGCATTCGTCAACCCGAAAGGCATGACCAGAAACTTGTAATGGCCGTAACGAGTTCTGAATGCTGTTTTGGAGACGTCCTTGTCTCGGACTCTCAGTTGATGGTAACCTGACCTCAGGTCAATCTTGGAATAGAAACTCGACCCTTGCAACTGGTCGAATAAGTCATCAATGCGTGGAAGAGGATAACGATTCTTCACGGTCACCTTGTTGAGTTCACGGTAGGCAATACACATTCTGAAGGTACCGTCTTTCTTCTTCACAAATAACACTGGAACTCCCCAGGGCGAAGAGCTAGGGCGAATAAAACCCTTGTCCAAGAGCTCTTGTAGTTGCGAGGACAGTTCTTCAAGTGGGTTCGGATGTCGTCAAAGAAAACATGGGACATATCTATCGTGTCTGAGGATCCATATCGGCCGTATCAAGATCAAGGAAAAGTACCTGGGGTATCAACATGTTCATGGCCCAATGCTCACTGAGTAACGTTCATAGAGCGTAACTTGTCCAAGCGAGTGTCCGCGGGGAACACTTTTAAGATCGTAGGGTTCAAAAGTATAACATGTATGGGTGGGGAAACATGAGAAAGGGTAGCCGCAATCGATGAATAAGCGTTCAATAATCCCTAGCAGGGGTTTACCTAACGTCGAAGGTACAACTGGTTGTATGCAAGTTGGGTATAGTTAGGATAAAGTATGCCGTTGATCGAATATTGCTGTCACGGGGTTAAATCAATCAGAACAAGAATTCAACATAGCAGAATAATTGTCGTACAAGTGTGTAGTGTTAAGATTCACTGAGACTTCCATCAAAAGTCGTCGGACTTGCCCATATGCGAAGGAGGAACAATTCACCTGAATCCATGAACTTAGGTGGGTTTGTGATTCATCAAGTAAGCAACCAAGTTAGGAGGAGTTCATTGGGTTGTGCGAATGAATCCAAAATACGTCTCCGTAGTCGTGAGGTTCCAAAGGAAAGACGCGAAAACATGTTCAAAAGAGTATGATCGTATCAACAATACATCACCACCCTCAAGGTTTCAAGGAGTGATCACTAATGATCGAAGGTCAAGCCTTCCAAATTCTCTAAGCGAGTGCGTGTTCGTTTCAGTATCTCAACATGGAGTAGCGAGAAAGTAATGTCACTGTGGTAAGAGAGTGATGGTTTGATCTAAGCCAATGGTAGAAATTGGACGTATCATTAATCAATAATCATGGGTCGGTGCAAGAGCTAGTGCAAAGATCCCGCATATTTAAGAAAAACTATCATGAAATTAAAGTATGTCTCTTGTAGTGTAAGGTGGGTCAGGTAGATGTATAAATTATCGTGTTCATCGGTGGGTTGAGTGATCCATATCTCCGTCCCCAAATGTCCTGAAGACTATTTCACCAGCAATGGTATTCATTCGCTGAGTTGGGTATACGAGAGAGCTAATAAACCATCCAACAAGGTGATAAGGTAGTCTTGTGATCGGTGAAAATCGTGGTATGGTTGTTGGCTTTTCGTTAAATCAGTTGCCAATCGAAGAAACAGGGAATTTATGAGGTTCATGCGAAGAATCAAGCGAAAACAGGGGTCCACCAATAACAGAAGAATTCAACCAAGTAATCTGTTGCTTAGAAGCAATTCTAGTAGTGAGGTATGGCGGCACGACACAAATAGGGAAGTTCATTGCATCACGGTCACGGAAGTACATCACTTGTTTAAGACAGAATTTGGTTGGTAGGGTTGCGAGTTGCAAAACGACAAACGCGTGTAACTGTGGCTGCTTCGTTTCTGGTACCGACGACCGGTGGAGATGACGAGGTTCGTCAACAGGGATGTGTGGGTATAGTTCTCCTAACCCTGAGTTCGTTTGTGCCAGGTCTGGTCTTTGCGAATGTTGACGTACAAATCGAATGTACGGAGGGTCAGATGGTGACGTCATGTCGAGTTAAGCGTGTAAACAGATAGAATGCATAAACAGTTGTTGTAGCGGGGTGACGAGAAATCAGAAAAGAATTTGACCACCACTTGTCAAATTTCAAGTAAACAATTGCGTATCATAAAGAACGCAGTAGGGCTAATAGACAGCATGCTACTACCCTAAATAAACACACAATAAACACCACACCGGACAAAAGTAATCTAGCAAGTAAGAAATATAAACTTAAATCATACCACCTAGTGTGTTGAGCCTTGCACGTGGAGCGAAGCGTCGTTGTGGATCGTTGAGCACTGTACAGGTTATAGTCTGGTTTTATCAATAAGCTTTTCCCCTTTTTAAAACCAAGTTCGCTATAACCAATGGCTCTGATACCAATCTGTCACACCCCCAAAAATCCACACGCGGAGCATCACCGCTTGGAGGCGTGACTGACCAGGATCGAGCCACCAATCATATTGAACAACGTAATTAAGTAAGTAAAACCAACCACAATACAATTGGTGACCAAAAGCTAGTTAACCAAGATCAAATTAAACAGCGGAAGCATAAGACGTGAAACCAAACCATAAGTTTAATAAGTTCATAAGTTTAAATGTTTAACATGGGACTCGACAGTCCATATCCCACAACGACATCCTCCTCGCGCAAGCTCCATAAGTATCTAACGACCTGCAAGGCATGTAACAACGAGTCAACAACAATGTTGAGCGAGTTCACAGTAGGTGTTTGTTATAAAGTAGTTTTTCAAGAACTATGAGTTTGTTTGCAACTGCAGGTTAAATCAACTTTCCTTATTTTCCAAACCATAAACGGTGGGGGCTACCCCATGTTGTAAACCACTAGACTAGATGTATATATAGGTGCCCTTCCCAATCCGAGGACAGAGGTACGTATTAAATACGTAGGTTTAGCGCTGGTGCCCTTCCCAATCTGAGGACAGTGGTACGTAGTGAATACGTAGGTTTAGCGCTGGCGTCCTTCCCAATCCGAGGATGGAGGTACGTAGTGAATACGTAGGTTTAGCGCTGGCATCCTTCCCAATCCGAGGACAGAGGTAAGTAGTCTAGTAGTGGTGAAAGTACAAGTTCCGTCTTAGCTATTTAATCCCATTCCCAACCCACCGGGAATCCCATGCCTTAAGAGTGTGAACTCACCTTTGGTTGCTCGGTTTGACTCTAAAAAATAGCTAACAGTCAAGGTCGGTCAATCACATCCTAGTATGATTACCACTTAGTTTATTAGTGACTTCAAATAAGCACAAAGTTCCTACACGCATCTATCACATAACATGCATCACTTTAACGGTTCATGCCCATATAAACTTCCCATCTATTCCCGTTCATAAGCAAACATACGACATTGCACATAACACTTTCATTGACATATAACATTTTAGATCATTCTCAAATAACCTACCCGACATTTAGACACACAAATTACTACTTATGTCGTTTCAGCTTTTACATTCAAAACTGGGCTATTTTTGGGAATTTTAATAAAATAGTTAACCTGTTCCAAAAATTCCCAACTTTTTACAGAAGGTCTTAAACGATCCAAATATTACTGTGTAAAAAACTCGGGATCCAATTCACTACCAATATTTTATAAAAAATCATTTACCGGACTGCAATCAGATTCATCACTTTCTGACTACACTCCACGGAATAATTTATTTAAAATTCATTTTAAATCCGATTGATGAAATTCCAGTTGGAGCATTACAACGACATCAGTGGTCATCTGTAGTTCAAATTTCATAGGCTAATTCTACACAGATTTCAAGTTATGACAAAAAACATAACACATATTTTCTGCAGTAAAAACGCAGCTTTTGCTGTTGTGAAAAATGACCCTTTAAAAATAGTAAACGAAGTCCAAAAATTATGATTCCTGTGCCATTAGAACCGTATTTCGAAATAACACGTTATAGACTCAAGAAAATCAAGTTTTCATTAAGTTATGATCTGGTTACAGCCAACTGAATTTGGTGGTAAACATCAACCGGCTTCCTGTTTTCAGCTCTTAACTTTCTAACGCGTGCTCGATTGATTCCGTTAACATGTTTAGTGAACAACAACGACTCTCATACACACTTACAGCAGGTTATAAGTCATTCATATCGTGTAACCCTAATCAGCACATAATCATCATATTACATCTTTATGTAAACCTTATATTTAAACTTTTAGTTCATGTTCTTTTAGTGTTCTTGTTATAATCAACCTACTACAACTTTTTAACCAACAAAAAGAGAAGTGGCAAGGTTAATCAAGGACTTACAACTAGCTCAAAGGCTAGGGAAGATCTCTAGTGAAAAAGATGATGAAGAGGGGATGATGAAAGCAAATGAGAAGGATTCTCCAAGACCTTCAAGCTCCAAACTGCATGTATCACCTTCTAGACTTGAATGAAGCTTAAAAATGGAAGAATATGGTTGAGTTATGGTGGTGATGGTGGCGGTTATGGTGAGGCCGAGAGGGAGAGAGGAGAGATGTGAGGGATGGGGTGTGAAGATTGTGAAGTGATGTTATGATCTTGGAAGCCATACTTATAATCTTCATATCTAATATTTTGACAATGTTATCAAGCAAGATCTCAAGAAGATATGGAATAAGATCTAGTAGTATGGAGGTGATCTTGGTGGGGTCCCTTGGGGACGGTTGCACATGGGGGGGGGGTTAAATGAAAATTACTTGGTAAATAAATCAATTAGTGGAAGGTTAAAGTGAAAGATCTAATGTTTAGTGTATACCATGTATTTTGAATTGTGTTTAAGTGTTCGGGAACCATAACTAGCTCAGAAAAATAAAAATAATGTTTCTTGCAATATTTTAATGTTCCGGGTAATGTCTGGTTATTCGGTTAGATACCGTTTCATTAAAGTGCTAAGTTGTTCCGTATAGTGTCCTATATATATCTTTTTGTAACACTTTTAATTCCCAACACTCAGGAAAGCATACAGGACTATTTAGTAAATTTTCTGTACAAGACTAGTATGTTAACAAGCACATGTAAGTATGATGCAGTAATCAGAAAGTAGCTAAGTAATTCAACACAGTCATCAAGCACTTTAATTAACATTAATGGATCGTACGGATACATGTAATTATGAGGGTTGTCACATTCTCCCCTTGTTAAGAAAATTTCATCCCGAAATTTAGCACGTGGTTACTGAGGAAGCTAGTTAAGTTGCGTGGTTTTCCTAGGGTGTCACATCCTTTTTATATGGAATATACGTTGTTCGTACATTCATTAATACATTCAAACATTTGATTCAATTGTAAGCTTATTGCATATTCGTATCACAGACATGTTTAACGTATAAACGATTAATCAGAAATACGTGATTTGAACATTCTACGCACACATATACTTGTTTAATAATTTCAATACTTCACTTATTTCTTACAACACTAAAATCATGTTTACATACTTGTTTAGCATTTGATTTCATGTCTTATATACATAATTGGCCTTGTTATATGTTAGATACACATTAATACATCATAAATACATAACATACATCACAAATATACAACTTAAATTGTCAAAAAAAAATAAAAAAAAAAATAGCTTGCGGCCGCAAGTTGTTAGAAGGTGTTTTGTTTGTGTTTTTGAATGTTTAACTCCTAACTACACATCTTTAAAGCTCAACTAACTAAACCCTAATCCCTCACCTATTTTCTCACACTAAAATAATAGCTAAAATACCCCCTAATTCACGAAGCTCTGCCCCGTTGTAAGTATTTTAACCTCCAATCACTAATTCGATACACTGTCTGATTGATATTGAACCCAACAACGCATGTCAAGGCGCTGCCTGACTAAGTACGTTGGGGTTTTGTCTCGTGACGTATTGATAAAGTTGAATTTGGGTTATTATACTAACATGCGTGCATTGTATATTTTTAATAGGAACTCAAGAAAATAATTAGAAAATATCACTAGGAAGCCTGTAGAAAAACCTAAGTTTACAATGTGAGTCATTCTCTTTTTCTCACCGTTTGTGAGCCATTATTTAAAATGTTTTACAAAACCCTAAATGTTTTTTCAGATTATACTTACAGTAGTTAAGTCTTTATATTCTACAAATTACTACCAGTATGAGGGGTTTTGTAAACACTACTTGTCAAGCGTTGCTATTGGACAAAAAAATTAGCCAATAGTAATATGACCACAGTCATTGTAACTGCCAACATAACAAATACTGATTGAGTGTTTGGTAGATAAAGACATTGTAATATCCTTCTAAACACGGTAAAGTATAACATTATGTTTTTACAAAATGGAATGAACTCGCCAGTATTTCTTGCTGATAAAATGTTTTCAAAACGCGTTTCAGGTAACTTGATGTGAAGCTATTAAGAAGCCTACTATGGAGCACTGAAGGCTTAAATAAAGTGGCTATAAAGTTACCTAAATAAAAGATGAAGTTTATATTTTCAGCAACTAGGGTTGATCCCTATAAAGATATTATAAACGAAGTATGGGTTTTATCCCAATACCACCGGATCGTGCTCGCGGCTCCCGCTCCCGGGATGGGGTCGAGGGTTGTGATAGGAGGTGGTATCAAAGCCACTGGTTTATGCCATTTAGTTGTTCTTTTAATACCTAAATTTTAAACAATTGTGTTAGGAAATATCGATAACTTATGTATTATTCTGTGTAAATATGTATATTATGATTTTGTGTATTTTGATGATTTTTGAGTTCACAGTATGAGTGATCAAGGTACCTCTGACGTGTACCGTCACCTGTACCACTCTCCAGTGGATGAAGGACCATCTGACCTAGCTTCAGGATACGTAGCTGACTCTGAGTAAACCTTTGTTTTTCGAGCCAAATCCGAGGAGGCATTCCCACCTAAGAAGAGATGACGGTTTAGTAAAGAGAAAAGGGAAATGGGAAAAAGAATTAGGAAAATTTAAAAGCAAAAACAAGCCATAATAACAATAGCTGAAGAAACCACTCAAATTCCGGTGACTTTACCTCTGTAGGAGGAACTGGATAGGAGACTAGCCAACCTTGACATGTTCCATACTACAGAATATTCAAGATCTTAACCGCGTAGCAACTCTAGAACCACAATTACTATGTTTATACCCTGAGCAACCAATAGCACCCATGCCTATGTACCCAGAACAAATCCAGGAAAATGAGTGAGCAATCCCAGCTTTCGACCCAAACGAAATACCCAGGTTACCAGCTGTCACACCCCGACCACGTAGAACATACAAAACGTGGCGGAAATGTCGGGGAGTGTTGTAACAGAATTAATTGTTTCAAATCCATGGCAATTGAAGTTTCGTTTTATTGATTAAAAGTGTTACAATGTCTTAACAAACAAGAAATACAACATAATTAACTAGTCTTGCATCTTTTATTGTCACTAAAGCCCAAGTCTGCCTATGTGTATCTTGATCATCTTATGCAACAGTTCCTGAAAAACACATGTGAAAATAGGTACGTCAGCATAAAAATGCCTGTGAGATACATAGGTTTTGTGAAAATAGGTTTCATGACTTATGTTTGAGAAAATGTTTAGTCATGAACCTTGTTATTTGCTTTGCTTTGTAAATCATTTGAAAATCGATAAGATCAGATGATAAGTATAAATAAATGTAAGGTTAAATGAATAACCAAGTAAAATATGTTTGCATAAGATAAGATGTTTATAAATCAATGTCTTGTGAAAAGTATGTTATTTGTATAAAATGTTCTATGTCTCAAACTGAAATGATTCAAATAACGCTATGATATGTAATACCATACAAACACTTATATATAGGAAGTACCAGCGGCGTATCCACCATGCTTGTATCGTATTACATACGCATCGTTACTTAATCACTTAATCAAACCAAACCAACCAATGTAAGAAGTCTATGTTTAAATCAATTGCCAAATGTATTGGGTAACATGTCAAAGTGTTTATGTCGAGATGTAAATCATATCAAAATGTCTATGTCAAATATCCATGTCAAACGTCTATGTCAAGATGTCATGTATGGCAAGTGAAATGTCTCAACTAAACCATATGCACAAAAACAAAGTATTGAAGTAAATCTTGGTTTAAATCAAAGTTATGTTTTGTGGGAAATGCATGATCAAATGTCAATCATGTTAAAATGTCTATGCCGAAATGTCTATGTCAAATGTCTATGTCAAAATGTCATGTAAAACGAAGTACTAAGTAATGCACACAATTGGGCACACCTAGCATGAAATGTCATAAAATCATGTACTATAATGTACTAACGAACATAGCAGTATATGATGTTAAAATAGGAAAGCATGAAAGTAACAAGTAGGCACATGTGTTCCACCCCAAAACAGTTTGGAAAACAGTAAAAGAGGGGTCTATGTACTCACTTGAGATTGCTCAGTAGTCCTTGAGTAACAACTAAACAATGCTAGAGATCGCGGATATCAAACGGCACCTAGTATAGGTAACTATGTTAATAAACCGGACCTAGATCGGAAGATTTGGGTAGCATTAGGGTTTGTAAACCAAACGAGTGTAGAGACTCGTGTCATTTGGTTTAACAAAGCCTACATACTAAATGAAACTTAACCTGAGTGATTTCGACCCATTACGACCCGTTTAGGTAGCTTATGCTACTTTAACGCGTCGTTCGCGTGAAACGCGTTCGGACCGCCTAACTAGCCCTATGACAAGTGTTATATGCCTAAACATATTCCATAATCAGTTATGTGACAAAGGTTTAGGTTACATATGCTTAATTACCAATTATACATGAAAAGGGTATTCTGGTAATTTACCTAAGGCATATAAACTACCTATCATACAACTACTTAAACGATGCGACCATAGGGTATAACCTCGGAAGGTTATTCCCTACCTACTATGGTCACCTAATGTGTTTGGTTGGATCCTAATGATCGACCAAATGGGTCGGGTTCGAGGTATAAGCGATTCATCAGATCGCTTACCCTACGACCCTAGACAACGTGGTAATCAGTGGGCATAGTCCCAAGGGACTATGACCAACGTGATTACACTCACGTTGCGAAGTTCAAAAGAACTTCGCATTGACCATTACTGGTCAACGCTGAAAGTCAAACAAAGTTTGACTTTCTGACTCGAAAAGCAGTAAAATAAGGAAAAGAACGAAAGAATACTTACGAAGGGTCCCCGAATGCTAATCCCGATTCAAGAATCTCAGGTATGAAACAATGGTTTCAACTTAGAGGTTCTCAAATCAGAATTCTAGTGATTTTAGCAATGGGGGGTATGGGGTATTTATAGGAATACCCGAACCGTTAAGATCGTTTCATGGAAAACGTGCCTTAATCCTATCCGTACATGTGTTGCAAAGTTATGGTGCTTAGGTGCTTAAATTCCATCCATACATGTGTTTCAAAGTTATGGTGCCTAAATTCCATCCTTATCCGCTGACTAAGCATGTTTAGAATGTGTGGTTGTGAATTAAACAACGGCTAATACATCGAATCTGGTCCCGAATGCGAAAAACTGAGTTTCTGCATGTTTTCTTATGGCGAACACTAAAATAAAATATTTTAGTGCTTACATAAATTTTTGGATGTCCGGATGTATTCAGAACGTAAGTTATGCGCGAAAATGCAAACTTGTGCACTTTTTGACACTTTTAGTCCCTGAATGACCCAAAAGTTTATTTTAGCATACCGAACCCCTCAAAGCCTATTTCTAAGCTATGTGAAGGATATTTATGGTATGTTTAACTTATGGTCATGTTCCGGAATGTCTGTTACAGTTCAAATTGGCATACTTTCGCAGTTTGTCAACTTTAGTCCCTGTAAGCGATATAATTTTGATTTCACCACATCAAACCTTCCAAAACTTATATCTAAGTTATGTAAAGGTTATTTAAGGTATGTTAAACCTATTTCACTATTCCGGAGTGTTTGTTGCATTAAACTGGTTATATTTACGCATTAGTGCGCGTATAACCTTCCAGAAAGCGATTTAGAGTTTGAAATCGAACAAGAGTTGATATGTGCAAAAGATACACATATTTATACAAGTCCAAAGTATGAAATACAATATTTCATTGGTTTGGCATTTGTTTGATGGTTGAAATGACACAGGTGTTACAGTCTCCCCTACTTTAGGAAATTTCGTCCCGAAATTAATTCGTAGGAGTCTATTTGTGACTTTGTGTTAAATAACCATCAAAGATGAACAAGACGTAATCCTGTAATTTCTCTTTAACGAACATTTTTCAGAAATGAAAAATGAACAGAGTTATTCTCAACAGGCATTCTTTAGAAACAAAAATGAACAGAATAGTCATTTTACATTTTCAGAAACAAAAATGAACAGAATAGTCATTTTACATCTTCAGAAACAAAAATGAACCGAATAGTCATTTTACATCTTCAGAAACAAAAATGAACAGAATAGTTATTTTACATCTTCAGAAACAAAAATGAAGAGAATAGTCATTTTACATCTTTAGAAACAAAAATGAACAGAATAGTCATTTTACATCTTCAGAAACAAAAATGAACGGAATAGTCATTTTACATCTTCAGAAACAAAAATGAACAGAATAGTCATTTTACATCTTCAGAAACAAAAATGAACAGAATAGTCATTTTACATCTTCAGAAACAAAAATGAACGGAATAGTCATTTTACATCTTCAGAAACAAAAATGAACAGAATAGTCATTTTACATCTTCAGAAACAAAAATGAACAGAATAGTCATTTTACATCTTCAGAAACAAAAATGAACGGAATAGTCATTTTACATCTTCAGAAACAAAAATGAACGGAATAGTCATTTTACATCTTCAGAAACAAAAATGAACGGAATAGTCATTTTACATCTTCAGAAACAAAAATGAACGGAATAGTCTCTAGACACATGACAAAATTTGCTGTGGTTTCCGTGCACTGAATTTCATAATTATGTATGCATCCATAATTACGCAATTCCTTGCATAGTCCGCGCCATTTGTCTGAAATGTGAAGGGGAGGAAAAATCAAACCTGATGATGAGTGTGACTAAACTACCATAGGGTCCTTTTAATTAGATCGACAAAGGATCCTTTTAAATTAGGCCACCAAGGAGTCCTTTCAGCTATATCATCACATGATATTCCTAACCAGATTTTTGGATCAATCTGTTTTACCTAGACCTCTCAGGGTCTAATTATGGAATGGTACAATATAATCCAAGGGTCTTTACTATTACGTACAAGCCCGTTGAGGATTTAATATAGCACCCAAAGATATGGAAGATTCTACGAGGATTTGGATGACAAGAATTTGGATCACACAAAAACATAAAAGGGAACACATAAGCACATAATCACATAATTGTTTAACTTGATCTTTACTTTGTTATCTTTGGACACGGATATTTAAAGCACACCAGGAATCCAATCCGTGGATTCCATGCGGCACTTAAATCATTAGAATCTAACTATGAAGATAGGAAGATCTAAATAAGAATTCGGCTTTGTCCTTATTGAATGGTAATGTTCGTATTAAGGCATACGAATAATTCAATTAAGGGCTCCGATTTGAGTGATATTCATCCACAAGGATCTGATTATGAGGATAGAAAGATCCTTTATGGATTTTGAAATTTGTGTAACGAGAGGTGCTTCGACACCTTGCACTAGGCGTGCTTAAGTCGATACACAAAGTAGAAAGTTC
Source organism: Helianthus tuberosus (assembly GCA_030545235.1). Classification (NCBI taxonomy): domain Eukaryota; kingdom Viridiplantae; phylum Streptophyta; class Magnoliopsida; order Asterales; family Asteraceae; genus Helianthus; species Helianthus tuberosus. Next base: position 11,806 of record JARYGA010053955.1, on the reverse strand, counting down.
ATGAGGTTGAGGTGCTAGATATGCCAAGGCGACATATGAAGCAGAACTTGAAGGTTAAGTAGCAACAGGGTTTGCAACTGCTTTGCTTTGAACAGCAAAGCGACACATGTTAACCAAATGTCTCCATCGTCCACCGTGGGTACATTTGTAACATGGTATTTGATTTGGATGATGACGGTTACATTGATTTCTCCAAGGAGTGGTTCCCTTGCACGGCTTCATTCCTGAGCTGACTCCTGGTGACAGCTAAATCAACGGTCTTCTGGAGTACGACGCCTATTTGTTGGGCAATTGTAGCACCTGGTCCGGACACTCGAGTCTTGTTGCGATGAAGAGGCAAAATGAAGAAAATGGAAGACATAGAAGGAAACAAGCAAAAGATAACCAAAAGAGAATAACAACACATGAAGATTGTGACCATTTGTTTGTTACCAAAGGCAAACAAATGAGATGGTGACTATTCAAAGTAAATGGGTCAATATAATGTATCGCGAAGACATGCTCGCCTATAAGTGAACACTCATCCCAAGAATTCCCAGGTAAGCACAACTGGTCTCGCGTCTGGTTGAGATGTATACGAAGTGCTTGCCTAGACAGAAAACTCAGAATACAGGCATTCACCCTTCCAGTTTGCACGTGTTCACATTATTTAAAACCCAAAACCTTGACGAGATTTTGAAAACTCAAAGGGTTCAAAACCTTATAATAGAGGGTTCAAAACCTAGTAATCAATCATCCTAGAACAGATGATTAGTTTTCAAAGCGGTTTTGAAATTTATGTTCTTGTTGTGGTAGTCGCCTAAGGATAGGTGACGGTATTGTTTTATGACTAAACGTAAGTAAACTCGCGTTAGGGTCCTAAGAAGGTTATAGACTAGGTCAAAGCATTACTAATAACCTAATTCCCTATAACCATTGGCTCTGATACCATCTTTTCTGTCACACCCCGACCACGTAGAACATACAAAACGTGGCGGAAATGTCGGGGAGTGTTGTAACAGAATTAATTGTTTCAAATCCATGGCAATTGAAGTTTCGTTTTATTGATTAAAAGTGTTACAATGTCTTAACAAACAAGAAATACAACATAATTAACTAGTCTTGCATCTTTTATTGTCACTAAAGCCCAAGTCTGCCTATGTGTATCTTGATCATCTTATGCAACAGTTCCTGAAAAACACATGTGAAAATAGGTACGTCAGCATAAAAATGCCTGTGAGATACATAGGTTTTGTGAAAATAGGTTTCATGACTTATGTCTGAGAAAATGTTTAGTCATGAACCTTGTTATTTGCTTTGCTTTGTAAATCATTTGAAAATCGATAAGATCAGATGATAAGTATAAATAAATGTAAGGTTAAATGAATAACCAAGTAAAATATGTTTGCATAAGATAAGATGTTTATAAATCAATGTCTTGTGAAAAGTATGTTATTTGTATAAAATGTTCTATGTCTCAAACTGAAATGATTCAAATAACGCTATGATATGTAATACCATACAAACACTTATATATAGGAAGTACCAGCGGCGTATCCACCATGCTTGTATCGTATTACATACGCATCGTTACTTAATCACTTAATCAAACCAAACCAACCAATGTAAGAAGTCTATGTTTAAATCAATTGCCAAATGTATTGGGTAACATGTCAAAGTGTTTATGTCAAGATGTAAATCATATCAAAATGTCTATGTCAAATATCCATGTCAAACGTCTATGTCAAGATGTCATGTATGGCAAGTGAAATGTCTCAACTAAACCATATGCACAAAAACAAAGTATTGAAGTAAATCTTGGTTTAAATCAAAGTTATGTTTTGTGGGAAATGCATGATCAAATGTCAATCATGTTAAAATGTCTATGCCGAAATGTCTATGTCAAATGTCTATGTCAAAATGTCATGTAAAACGATGTACTAAGTAATGCACACAATTGGGCACACCTAGCATGAAATGTCATAAAATCATGTACTATAATGTACTAACGAACATAGCAGTATATGATGTTAAAATAGGAAAGCATGAAAGTAACAAGTAGGCACATGTGTTCCACCCCAAAACAGTTTGGAAAACAGTAAAAGAGGGGTCTATGTACTCACTTGAGATTGCTCAGTAGTCCTTGAGTAACAACTAAACAATGCTAGAGATCGCGGATATCAAACGGCACCTAGTATAGGTAACTATGTTAATAAACCGGACCTAGATCGGAAGATTTGGGTAGCATTAGGGTTTGTAAACCAAACGAGTGTAGAGACTCGTGTCATTTGGTTTAACAAAGCCTACATACTAAATGAAACTTAACCTGAGTGATTTCGACCCATTACGACCCGTTTAGGTAGCTTATGCTACTTTAACGCGTCGTTCGCGTGAAACGCGTTCGGACCGCCTAACTAGCCCTATGACAAGTGTTATATGCCTAAACATATTCCATAATCAGTTATGTGACAAAGGTTTAGGTTACATATGCTTAATTACCAATTATACATGAAAAGGGTATTCTGGTAATTTACCTAAGGCATATAAACTACCTATCATACAACTACTTAAACGATGCGACCATAGGGTATAACCTCGGAAGGTTATTCCCTACCTACTATGGTCACCTAATGTGTTTGGTCGGATCCTAATGATCGACCAAATGGGTCGGGTTCGAGGTATAAGCGATTCATCAGATCGCTTACCCTACGACCCTAGACAACGTGGTAATCAGTGGGCATAGTCCCAAGGGACTATGACCAACGTGATTACACTCACGTTGCGAAGTTCAAAAGAACTTCGCATTGACCATTACTGGTCAACGCTGAAAGTCAAACAAAGTTTGACTTTCTGACTCGAAAAGCAGTAAAATAAGGAAAAGAACGAAAGAATACTTACGAAGGGTCCCCGAATGCTAATCCCGATTCAAGAATCTCAGGTATGAAACAATGGTTTCAACTTAGAGGTTCTCAAATCAGAATTCTAGTGATTTTAGCAATGGGGGGTATGGGGTATTTATAGGAATACCCGAACCGTTAAGATCGTTTCATGGAAAACGTGCCTTAATCCTATCCGTACATGTGTTGCAAAGTTATGGTGCTTAGGTGCTTAAATTCCATCCATACATGTGTTGCAAAGTTATGGTGCCTAAATTCCATCCTTATCCGCTGACTAAGCATGTTTAGAATGTGTGGTTGTGAATTAAACAACGGCTAATACATCGAATCTGGTCCCGAATGCGAAAAACTGAGTTTCTGCATGTTTTCTTATGGCGAACACTAAAATAAAATATTTTAGTGCTTACATAAATTTTTGGATGTCCGGATGTATTCAGAACGTAAGTTATGCGCGAAAATGCAAACTTGTGCACTTTTTGACACTTTTAGTCCCTGAATGACCCAAAAGTTTATTTTAGCATACCGAACCCCTCAAAGCCTATTTCTAAGCTATGTGAAGGATATTTATGGTATGTTTAACTTATGGTCATGTTCCGGAATGTCTGTTACAGTTCAAATTGGCATACTTTCGCAGTTTGTCAACTTTAGTCCCTGTAAGCGATATAATTTTGATTTCACCACATCAAACCTTCCAAAACTTATATCTAAGTTATGTAAAGGTTATTTAAGGTATGTTAAACCTATTTCACTATTCCGGAGTGTTTGTTGCATTAAACTGGTTATATTTACGCATTAGTGCGCGTATAACCTTCCAGAAAGCGATTTAGAGTTTGAAATCGAACAAGAGTTGATATGTGCAAAAGATACACATATTTATACAAGTCCAAAGTATGAAATACAATATTTCATTGGTTTGGCATTTGTTTGATGGTTGAAATGACACAGGTGTTACAGTCTCCCCTACTTTAGGAAATTTCGTCCCGAAATTAATTCGTAGGAGTCTATTTGTGACTTTGTGTTAAATAACCATCAAAGATGAACAAGACGTAATCCTGTAATTTCTCTTTAACGAACATTTTTCAGAAATGAAAAATGAACAGAGTTATTCTCAACAGGCATTCTTTAGAAACAAAAATGAACAGAATAGTCATTTTACATTTTCAGAAACAAAAATGAACAGAATAGTCATTTTACATCTTCAGAAACAAAAATGAACCGAATAGTCATTTTACATCTTCAGAAACAAAAATGAACAGAATAGTTATTTTACATCTTCAGAAACAAAAATGAAGAGAATAGTCATTTTACATCTTCAGAAACAAAAATGAACAGAATAGTCATTTTACATCTTCAGAAACAAAAATGAACAGAATAGTCATTTTACATCTTCAGAAACAAAAATGAACGGAATAGTCATTTTACATCTTCAGAAACAAAAATGAACAGAATAGTCATTTTACATCTTCAGAAACAAAAATGAACAGAATAGTCATTTTACATCTTCAGAAACAAAAATGAACGGAATAGTCATTTTACATCTTCAGAAACAAAAATGAACAGAATAGTCATTTTACATCTTCAGAAACAAAAATGAACAGAATAGTCATTTTACATCTTCAGAAACAAAAATGAACGGAATAGTCATTTTACATCTTCAGAAACAAAAATGAACGGAATAGTCATTTTACATCTTCAGAAACAAAAATGAACGGAATAGTCATTTTACATCTTCAGAAACAAAAATGAACGGAATAGTCTCTAGACACATGACAAAATTTGCTGTGGTTTCCGTGCACTGAATTTCATAATTATGTATGCATCCATAATTACGCAATTCCTTGCATAGTCCGCGCCATTTGTCTGAAATGTGAAGGGGAGGAAAAATCAAACCTGATGATGAGTGTGACTAAACTACCATAGGGTCCTTTTAATTAGATCGACAAAGGATCCTTTTAAATTAGGCCACCAAGGAGTCCTTTCAGCTATATCATCACATGATATTCCTAACCAGATTTTTGGATCAATCTGTTTTACCTAGACCTCTCAGGGTCTAATTATGGAATGGTACAATATAATCCAAGGGTCTTTACTATTACGTACAAGCCCGTTGAGGATTTAATATAGCACCCAAAGATATGGAAGATTCTACGAGGATTTGGATGACAAGAATTTGGATCACACAAAAACATAAAAGGGAACACATAAGCACATAATCACATAATTGTTTAACTTGATCTTTACTTTGTTATCTTTGGACACGGATATTTAAAGCACACCAGGAATCCAATCCGTGGATTCCATGCGGCACTTAAATCATTAGAATCTAACTATGAAGATAGGAAGATCTAAATAAGAATTCGGCTTTGTCCTTATTGAATGGTAATGTTCGTATTAAGGCATACGAATAATTCAATTAAGGGCTCCGATTTGAGTGATATTCATCCACAAGGATCTGATTATGAGGATAGAAAGATCCTTTATGGATTTTGAAATTTGTGTAACGAGAGGTGCTTCGACACCTTGCACTAGGCGTGCTTAAGTCGATACACAAAGTAGAAAGTTCATGAGGTTGAGGTGCTAGATATGCCAAGGCGACATATGAAGCAGAACTTGAAGGTTAAGTAGCAACAGGGTTTGCAACTGCTTTGCTTTGAACAGCAAAGCGACACATGTTAACCAAATGTCTCCATCGTCCACCGTGGGTACATTTGTAACATGGTATTTGATTTGGATGATGACGGTTACATTGATTTCTCCAAGGAGTGGTTCCCTTGCACGGCTTCATTCCTGAGCTGACTCCTGGTGACAGCTAAATCAACGGTCTTCTGGAGTACGACGCCTATTTGTTGGGCAATTGTAGCACCTGGTCCGGACACTCGAGTCTTGTTGCGATGAAGAGGCAAAATGAAGAAAATGGAAGACATAGAAGGAAACAAGCAAAAGATAACCAAAAGAGAATAACAACACATGAAGATTGTGACCATTTGTTTGTTACCAAAGGCAAACAAATGAGATGGTGACTATTCAAAGTAAATGGGTCAATATAATGTATCGCGAAGACATGCTCGCCTATAAGTGAACACTCATCCCAAGAATTCCCAGGTAAGCACAACTGGTCTCGCGTCTGGTTGAGATGTATACGAAGTGCTTGCCTAGACAGAAAACTCAGAATACAGGCATTCACCCTTCCAGTTTGCACGTGTTCACATTATTTAAAACCCAAAACCTTGACGAGATTTTGAAAACTCAAAGGGTTCAAAACCTTATAATAGAGGGTTCAAAACCTAGTAATCAATCATCCTAGAACAGATGATTAGTTTTCAAAGCGGTTTTGAAATTTATGTTCTTGTTGTGGTAGTCGCCTAAGGATAGGTGACGGTATTGTTTTATGACTAAACGTAAGTAAACTCGCGTTAGGGTCCTAAGAAGGTTATAGACTAGGTCAAAGCATTACTAATAACCTAATTCCCTATAACCATTGGCTCTGATACCATCTTTTCTGTCACACCCCGACCACGTAGAACATACAAAACGTGGCGGAAATGTCGGGGAGTGTTGTAACAGAATTAATTGTTTCAAATCCATGGCAATTGAAGTTTCGTTTTATTGATTAAAAGTGTTACAATGTCTTAACAAACAAGAAATACAACATAATTAACTAGTCTTGCATCTTTTATTGTCACTAAAGCCCAAGTCTGCCTATGTGTATCTTGATCATCTTATGCAACAGTTCCTGAAAAACACATGTGAAAATAGGTACGTCAGCATAAAAATGCCTGTGAGATACATAGGTTTTATGAAAATAGGTTTCATGACTTATGTTTGAGAAAATGTTTAGTCATGAACCTTGTTATTTGCTTTGCTTTGTAAATCATTTGAAAATCGATAAGATCAGATGATAAGTATAAATAAATGTAAGGTTAAATGAATAACCAAGTAAAATATGTTTGCATAAGATAAGATGTTTATAAATCAATGTCTTGTGAAAAGTATGTTATTTGTATAAAATGTTCTATGTCTCAAACTGAAATGATTCAAATAACGCTATGATATGTAATACCATACAAACACTTATATATAGGAAGTACCAGCGGCGTATCCACCATGCTTGTATCGTATTACATACGCATCGTTACTTAATCACTTAATCAAACCAAACCAACCAATGTAAGTCTATGTTTAAATCAATTGCCAAATGTATTGGGTAACATGTCAAAGTGTTTATGTCAAGATGTAAATCATATCAAAATGTCTATGTCAAATATCCATGTCAAACGTCTATGTCAAGATGTCATGTATGGCAAGTGAAATGTCTCAACTAAACCATATGCACAAAAACAAAGTATTAAAGTAAATCTTGGTTTAAATCAAAGTTATGTTTTGTGGGAAATGCATGATCAAATGTCAATCATGTTAAAATGTCTATGCCGAAATGTCTATGTCAAATGTCTATGTCAAAATGTCATGTAAAACGATGTACTAAGTAATGCACACAATTGGGCACACCTAGCATGAAATGTCATAAAATCATGTACTATAATGTACTAACGAACATAGCAGTATATGATGTTAAAATAGGAAAGCATGAAAGTAACAAGTAGGCACATGTGTTCCACCCCAAAACAGTTTGGAAAACAGTAAAAGAGGGGTCTATGTACTCACTTAAGATTGCTCAGTAGTCCTTGAGTAACAACTAAACAATGCTAGAGATCGCGGATATCAAACGGCACCTAGTATAGGTAACTATGTTAATAAACCGGACCTAGATCGGAAGATTTGGGTAGCATTAGGGTTTGTAAACCAAACGAGTGTAGAGACTCGTGTCATTTGGTTTAACAAAGCCTACATACTAAATGAAACTTAACCTGAGTGATTTCGACCCATTACGACCCGTTTAGGTAGCTTATGCTACTTTAACGCGTCGTTCGCGTGAAACGCGTTCGGACCGCCTAACTAGCCCTATGACAAGTGTTATATGCCTAAACATATTCCATAATCAGTTATGTGACAAAGGTTTAGGTTACATATGCTTAATTACCAATTATACATGAAAAGGGTATTCTGGTAATTTACCTAAGGCATATAAACTACCTATCATACAACTACTTAAACGATGCGACCATAGGGTATAACCTCGGAAGGTTATTCCCTACCTACTATGGTCACCTAATGTGTTTGGTCGGATCCTAATGATCGACCAAATGGGCCGGGTTCGAGGTATAAGCGATTCATCAGATCAATTACCCTACGACCCTAGACAACGTGGTAATCAGTGGGCATAGTCCCAAGGAACTATGACCAACGTGATTACACTCACGTTGCGAAGTTCAAAAGAACTTCGCATTGACCATTACTGGTCAACGCTGAAAGTCAAACAAAGTTTGACTTTCTGACTCGAAAAGCAGTAAAATAAGGAAAAGAACGAAAGAATACTTACGAAGGGTCCCCGAATGCTAATCCCGATTCAAGAATCTCAGGTATGAAACAATGGTTTCAACTTAGAGGTTCTCAAATCAGAATTCTAGTGATTTTAGCAATGGGGGGTATGGGGTATTTATAGGAATACCCGAACCGTTAAGATCGTTTCATGGAAAACGTGCCTTAATCCTATCCGTACATGTGTTGCAAAGTTATGGTGCTTAAATTCCATCCATACATGTGTTGCAAAGTTATGGTGCTTAGGTGCTTAAATTCCATCCATACATGTGTTGCAAAGTTATGGTGCCTAAATTCCATCCTTATCCGCTGACTAAGCATGTTTAGAATGTGTGGTTGTGAATTAAACAACGGCTAATACATCGAATCTGGTCCCGAATGCGAAAAACTGAGTTTCTGCATGTTTTCTTATGGCGAACACTAAAATAAAATATTTTAGTGCTTACATAAATTTTTGGATGTCCGGATGTATTCAGAACGTAAGTTATGCGCGAAAATGCAAACTTGTGCACTTTTTGACACTTTTAGTCCCTGAATGACCCAAAAGTTTATTTTAGCATACCGAACCCCTCAAAGCCTATTTCTAAGCTATGTGAAGGATATTTATGGTATGTTTAACTTATGGTCATGTTCCGGAATGTCTGTTACAGTTCAAATTGGCATACTTTCGCAGTTTGTCAACTTTAGTCCCTGTAAGCGATATAACTTTGATTTCACCACATCAAACCTTCCAAAACTTATATCTAAGTTATGTAAAGGTTATTTAAGGTATGTTAAACCTATTTCACTATTCCGGAGTGTTTGTTGCATTAAACTGGTTATATTTACGCATTAGTGCGCGTATAACCTTCTAGAAAGCGATTTAGAGTTTGAAATCGAACAAGAGTTGATATGTGCAAAAGATACACATATTTATACAAGTCCAAAGTATGAAATACAATATTTCATTGGTTTGGCATTTGTTTGATGGTTGAAATGACACAGGTGTTACACCAGCACCAAATCCCTTAGAACAATGGTGGACCAACGATTGGGCATTTCAAAACCTGATAAATGGTCCTTATAGGCCATACGGAGAACCTGAACCGGTTTACCCTGAACCCATACCATCCCCAATACCACCTATAAACCAGGAAAACTTAGAAGAACTTCGCCACTATGGTGAAGAGTTAATTGAGGAGGGAAACAGGATACGCCAAATCGGGGAAAATCTCGTCTGGAAATACGACGAGAAGGAGATGCAATAATTGAAAACTAACGTCTAATATACTATATATATGTGTATTTTATTTTACTTACAAATATATATATATATATATATATATATCACATATATATGTATCGATGCGTAACTACTAAATCTGTAGATTTCAGTTGTTTATACTAGATGCATAATATATAAAAAAGAGTAAATGTCGCAATGCTCGACGATTTTGGTTCAATATGTTTGAGTATTTGTTTGTTTAATTTATTCTGTGATATTAATACCTGATAATGTTTACAATTCAGATGTCAAACGAAGTGAATCAGGAAGTCTAGAATAATAATGGGAACCAAGTGAATAAGAGTGCCATAGAACACATAGGAGCTCAAGGAATCATAGATGCCATGCCATATATTATCGACACTATTAATAAAAAGGCAGAAAATAATAATTCCATAATAGGCAGTAAAGGTATGCCCACCGATCCAAGTCACAACGTTAATCATATAATAAGAGTGCCATAGAACACATAGTAGCTCAAGGAATCATAGATGCCATGCCATATATTATCGACACTATTAATAAAAAGGCAGAAAATAATAATTCCATAATAGGCAGTAAAGGTATGCCCACCGATCCAAGTCTAGAATAATAATGGGAACCAAGTGAATAAGAGTGCCATATATTATCGACACTATTAATAAAAAGGCAGAAAATAATAATTCCATAATAGGCAGTAAAGGTATGCCCACCGATCCAAGTCACACCGATCCTTCATTCCTAACTTAAGTATGAACACCCTTAAAACTTAATAGATTAGATTTATTTTCTTGTTATTCATGACCCTCCCACCATCTTCATGATGGTGTGTGTAGTGGTGAATCATATAATGAGGTTTTCTAACCTCCATGCATGACATGCATGATGCTACATTATAATACTTGATTGGACCATAATGATTAAGCGTCCTATAAAGGTTAAAGTTATAAGATCCTAGTGTCAAGTGTCCTATTAAGTTATGTTATAATAGAACTCTAGCGAATAAGCGTCCTATAAAACTGATGTTTTATGACTCAAATATCAGGTGTCCTGTTATAGTGTATTATAATAACACCACAATGATTAAGCGTCCTATAAAGGTTAAAGTTATAAGACCCAAGTGTCAAGTGTCTTTTTAAGTTATATTATAATAAAACTCTAGCGAATAAGCGTCCTATAAAACTAATGTTTTATGACTCAAATATCAAGTGTCCTATTACGATGTATTATAATAACACCACAATGATTAAGCGTCCTACAAAGTTTAAAGTTATAAGACCCAAATGTCAAGTGTCCTATTAAGTTAAGTTCTAATATAACTTCGACTAGAAAGGGTCATATAACACTGAACATTTATGACTTAACTACACCGTGTACTATTAAGTTATGTTATAATAGGACCCCAGATGATCAAGTTTCCTAATACAGTACCACATAATGGGACACTAACAATTAAATGTCTTATAAAGTACTTTATTAGGATCTACATTTTAAGTGTCCTATTAAATTATATGATAATAGGACCCCAAAAAATCATCCATCCTATTAAATTGTTTTTTAGGACACCGGTTTAGTAGAGTATATTAAAAAAGGACCCCAAAAGTTCATTAGTCCTATTAAATAGTTTTTTAGGACCCTCTTTTACAAGCGTCCCACAGAAAAGGTCCTAAAAATCCATTTTTGTTGCAGTGTCATCACCATGGGGAGCACCTATGTTATTTGTCAAGAAGAATGACGGATCAATGCGTATGTGCATTGACTACAGAGAATTGAATAAGGTTACGATTAAAAATCGGTACCGACTACCGATAATCGATGATCTATTCGATCAACTTCAAGGACCCCGATTCTTTTCTAAGATCGACTTATGCTCAGGATATCATCAACTGAAGGTACATGAATAGGACATTCCTAAAACTGCTTTCAGAACGAGGTACAATCATTACGAATTTACAGTCATGCCATTTGGTTTAACCAATGCCCCAGCCACATTTACGGACATGATGAACAAGATATGTAAACCATATCTAGAAAAATTCATAATTGTCTTTATAGATGATATTCTAATTTACTCTAAGAGTAAAGAACAGCATGTGGAGCATTTGCATATACTTCTAACATTGTTAAAAAAAGAAAAGTTTTATGCAAAATTCTCAAAATGTAAATTCTGGTTGCAACAAGTGCAAGTTCTTGGACACTTAGTTAATCATGAAGGAATTCATGTGGACCCTGCAAAGATTGAAGCTATTAC
>JARYGA010053954.1:0-37560 GCA_030545235.1 Helianthus tuberosus | reverse complement strand
CAAAAGTCGTTAAATGAAAATGGGTTTGAGTATACTCACTATGTGTGTTTAGCAAGTAAACACAAGCTGGATTGGATTGAAGGGAGCGCCAGATCAGCCTGCATACGGGAACAAAAGCATAAGTCCTCCAAGTGCTGACATGATCGACATCAGAGTGTCGAGTGGGGTAAAAGAGAGTTAAGTTGTCAACAAACTATCCGAGCGGATGGAACCCATATGGACAGATGGTCATTTGGAAGGATGGCCATTCGGAAGGATGGCCATTCGGACGGATGGCCATTCGGACGGATGGCCATTCGGACGGATGGTCATTCGGTTAGTCTGTGGTTGTTTGTGAACCATTGGAATTTTTGAAGTTTTGATTAAAAATGTTCTAACAGTTGTGGCAACAAAAAGTAAACAACGATTATTATCAGGGTTAGATCATCCGGAATGATGGCCATTCGGGCGGATGGTCTATGGTTGAAGTTTTGTAAAACTTTTCTTTAAACAACGGTTTTGGTTAACAGAGAGTGTGTGACGACTTGTCAAGCAACGTAAAAGTTCCAGATCCAGTCCATTCATTCGGATGGGCTCTACCCATCTTGACAAACGGGCTGTCCTTGATGAAATTTCATGTTTGACCCGTTAATCGGTCCATCTCTTTGGTGGAAATCAGTTTTTGATCCGGCTTTCGACTAAGGAATGAGTCGAGAGTCTGATTGAGTCCGATTTCACCAGTGTTTTGTAAGAATCGAAGAGAAGTTTCATAAATAAGTTGAAAATGTTGAAAATCCTTTAGATCTTGAACCAATCTCGATTGAATGGTGCTCCACAACAGTTTGCCTAAGCAAACTGAGTGGAAACCACCTTCGAGGTGTCTAAAATCAAAGGCTTTTGGGAAAAAGCTAAAGTGAGTGTGTGTATGTGTGTGTGTGAGTGATTTTGATGAAGAAGATGGAGTAGAAGTGAATAAAGATGAAGATTGAAGAAGATTTGAGAGAAAAAGCTTACAAAATGGCCTTAAATCGCGTCTGAGACTTGGGAGCAAATGGGAGTGTCAAAGTGTTGAAATGAAGGTGTACGACGGGTATTTATAAGGGAGGGCGAAGGGTTAAGTCGGTTGTGAGTGGCGGTGTCCCGATGGCTCCATCTGGACGGATGGTCATCCGGGCGGATGGCCATTCAGACTCCCGAGTTTGCGCGAGTTGGTCTTCCAACTTTGGTTCGTTTGTTAAGCGTTGCGTTGCATTTAATCGAGTTGCGAGTGAGCGTTTTAGCGTATAAGCACTGCGTTGATAACCACATAACATTTAAATAAGTAATCACACAAATAACACACATAATTGTAATCAAATCTGCGTTTCGAGTTTGCGTTACGACAATCATTTAAGTAACAAGCGTTATAAATAGCGTTTACATGCGATAATCGTGATTAAGTAAGCGTTGTAATATACGTTTTAAAATGCGTTGAAAATATCATTTAACCCATAGTGTTAATCGAATCCCAAGAGTACAAGCGTTTACAAGGAAATACGACAAATGCGGGAACAACCGAAATACGGGTTGTTACATAGGAGGTGTAAGTTTTACTTACTTTACGTCTGTGACACTCTGGGTTTTCCTGAGTAATCTTCTTCTTGTATTAGCATATGTGTACGTATATTATTAAATGAGAAATTGCTATTTACTTTTGTGCATTGTGTGGTCCTCTCATTTGTGTTATGTGAACCAATATGAATGCCGAGACAGCAAAGTCTCGACCCGAGACCACTCGGTCTCGAGTTACCCAAAACAGATGGGCCGCACTCCCCTTGAGCCCACTCGGAATTCCTTTATGGTGCACCGTAGAAGGGGTATAAAACCCTTGGACCTAGCCGACCTTGCTACTTTTGGCAACCATCATTTGCATCAAATTCCCCAAACATTCTCTTATCCCCTCTCTCTCTCTCTCTCTCTCACCTCATCCATTTTCCTTCACTAAAAACCCTAAAGTTCCATCATCACCCTCCTCCTCTTTACTCGAAATCAACCGGTAGCATTAGGGTTCTCGGATCAGCTCATTATCATCACTCGGAAACTTCCTTCATCGATCCTCCATACCCTCTACATCTAGCCGGTTAGTGTTTTATGGTTTACTTGATCTTTAGGTGATTTTAGGATACATAATGACACTACTTGTTGAATGAATGTGTTGCTTAATAGATGTTTGCTTGTTTTGAATGTTTAAATAGTTAAATGATATGGATGTTCGGTTAAGGGTAAATGAGATGAACCGATGATTGTGTGTTGAGTGTGGAACACAAATCTATTTAGTAAATGATAATCCTTGGTACTAGTTATGCATTGGATGATAATGTGTTTAAAGATGGTATGCAAGGTTGCTATAACAAATACATATATCTGATGTCGAACCGGTGATTATGTGCTAGATATAGGGCTGATAATGATGTCTAAATTGTGTTTTGACTTGGGTTTATGTTGGCTTGAATGAACATGCTTGCAAATGAAGAACTACATGAATACGTGTTAAATGTGTGATGAATGTGTGTTGAATATTTAAAAAAATGCTATGTTTGATCCATTTTGATTAGTGCTGAATGTTGGAAACATGTTTGTGCATTTTAATTGGTCAGTACATGAAATCATGATTGTGCAATATGATTGGATCGTACAAGGTTGGTAAACATTCTAGAAATATTCCATCAGGGGTTGCGAGTTGAGAGCAGGGGTTTCGTTAGTGGTCTTGACTCGGAAACTCCTAGCAGCTGTTACATCGGTGGTTTCGACAATGGTCTCGACTCAGCAAGTGATCCATCAGTGTTGCTACTCGAGACCACCAGTGGTTGCAAGTCAAAACACTGCCTTGTTGCGACACAAGAATGCACAACTCGAGACCAGTGGTTTCGACTCGAGACCACCCCTCAGCTGCATCATCAGTGGATGTCACTCGAAACCACCTTCTGTGCCTACAACAGTGGTTTCGACTCAAGACCACTTCTCAGTGGTTTCGACTCGAGACCGTTCATCAGTAGATTCAGCTCATCAATGGTTTCGATTGGGCCATGTTGGTTTAATGGGCTGCTTTTCGTATGGACTAAGTGTTAACTGATTTTTGCTTAAATTGCTAGCATGGTAGGACAGGCCCAATAACCTTGAATGACATGTATGCTATGTGTCTTTGCTACTGTTACTACGTGCTATTACTGTTTAAATGATAGAACAGGCCCAATAACTTAAATGGATTCTTTGTGTGTTATGCATACTATGTGTTAGATCCGTGTAAGATATACGTGACTTGTTTGTACCCGAGCCTGACCCATACTGGTAACCATGTTAGGACATCGTGACCATCGTACTTGACCAAGTAAACTGTCTTCCGAGCAACCCAAGGTGAGTTCACAACTTTAAAGCATGCATTCCTGGTGGTTGGGAAACATAACTAAAAACAACGCTATCTCCTTGTGAGAGATACCAACTACTTTTATCCCCTTGTGAGGGACGCTTAGTTAATTACAATTTACATTAGATGCAACTAGCATACTAAACGAAACTCTATCACTCAAGTCCCTACTTATAAATACTGATTAGTCGTCGGGGCTTGGCGAACGGGTTATTAGTTGATAGCGCTATTTAGGTCTCACCAACTCATACCGTGCCCGTGTATGGGATCGGGAGTGAACTAATAGACTCTGGCAAACCGTCAATGATGATAGACATTGATAAACGGGGCACTCTACAAAAATGTACGGTCACAAAGTATTCGGTATTGTACAGTTTAGTAGCTTACATATGGGGTAGCTCCCCATGGCATGGTATAAATGAGTAAATTAACTGTTGAAACACGTTTTTGGAATTAAAAACTGGACAAACTCGTGAACTCGCCAACATTATGTTGATACCCTACTGCATGCTTTGCAGGTACCCAGTGACTCAGGAGCTTGGAGCTTGGGGATGTGTAGTGTGTCACACCCCAAAAACGTCGCAGTGGAATATTAAACATAGTGGTGACAGAAGTTGGTGCCCATATATACCTTGTCGGACGATGCACTCTTTTGTTGGACATTTTGACATATTTTAAAACATAAATATTAAACATTACATTTTTTAAAAGTCACGACACAATCACATAAGTTAAGTTGTTTTGATCCTCGCGGATCTTATTACAAACGTCCCCGAAAGTTTAAAAGATGTCCAACATATTTAAACGAAACGACATGCATCATCATACACAAGATACGCCATTATTTCCCGAAGCCGAACTCAAGTACCTGTAGAACACGTTAAAATCATGTGTCAACAAGGTGAGTTCACATATTCGTTTACTAACAAATTTTATTCCAATGAAAACTTTCTGTTTAGGTGTTTATTTAAAAACATCCATTTAATTCTTAGAAAGTCCATTTTACTCTCTTAATAAAATCCATGGGCCTTCCGTCGCAGTTTCACGAACCCGACAATATTGTTACTGCCCGAGTTTTGTATATTAAATTATTGCGTCAACTTTCAGACTCGTATGTTAGCTAGACGATACGAACTATATATTAACCATGCAGGGATAATCAATGCTAGACAATAAACAAAATCAAAATTCGTCGCTTGACTTGACACGGGGCGACCGGTCACGACAGGGTTGTTAACCCGATAGATCTACCAATAATTCCTCGCGTACATTACTTAAATGATTAAACGACATCATGGGCGCATGGTTCTTTCTCGAAGAACAATATGATGTCTACCTCACGTACAATATATATATCCTACTAATATGACAATTTAATACACGGTGTTATACGAATTCCCCTGTCACTCAAATGTTGAGACCCAGTCCGGAATTCATCCCCAATCCGTACGGTCGTGTTTCGCTTAGGAAAATACCGTACTTTCAATATTCATTCATCAAAAACGTTTTACTTCGAAACGTATGAATTATCAAATCTCATATATTTTCAACGAAAATAAATATTTTATATGAAAAGGTATGTTTTATTTCGAAAATATTATTAAACCCTTTTAATGACGTGTTCTACCCCTAAAATATATACAACGCAGTAAAAAGAGGGGTTTAGTGACACTCACCTTTGTGTGCGTATTTTAATATCGCAATCCCAGAGATTGATTTTCTACACATCCTAATATAGGAACGATTCTAAATCAATATACATAACACAAAAATCCTAAGTTTCTCCGTTTCTTAGAATTATCAAATAACTTTGAGATTTTCTAGAAAAGTTGTCATTTTTTATTATGTTGGCACGTTGATATATATATATATATATATATATATGATTCTTGTGACTTGAACGATTTTATTGGTGACCATTATTGTGTAATTCCGTTAGCTCTCCCGTTTATACGCAATATATCTACGATTTGCGTGTCGTAATATATATATATATATATATATAAACGTTCATATAATTTAACACCGAAACACGCGAAATATTGCTAACTTATCTATTTTGTCATTTTTGAAGCAAATATACATAAAATATCTCATGTGTAACAAATTTCATGCTCGACAAACAAGTTACACATTTAACGCAATTTTTACCGTTTCTACCGCACAAAACGCACAAGTATACATGAATAGTCTAAATTTCCCACTATCAAATTAACACTTAACATATTATCACATTTACATGTTTAAATCACTTAACACAATTTATCACATAAGGTTCACTCAAAATTTACCCATACAGTGTTCATTTAGAAATGCATATTTTAGCGATTTGGTAACGTTTTCGGGCGTCGGAAGTCACGTATGACCAACCAAACACCAAGTAAACTTAAAATTAGTTAAAATACTTGTTTTTATAGTAAAAACATCAGTTTATTTACTGATCTAAATCAGTTTTACAAAAATCACTTGAAAAGCCGATTTTTGACCGTTTTAACGCATAGTTTTGCGTTAACGTTAGAAAATCATCCCAACTCGAAACGACTTGATATTTTAACACAATACATGTTATTTACTGATTAACATAGTGGTTATAATCAGATTAGTGCAGTTTCTGTATAAGTCACATAAATCATGCGATTTCACGTATTTTACAACTTTTAATGCACCACGTACAACATGCAAAGCTAGCAAACATTATGACAAAGTTATAAGTCACTAAACACTTTAAAATAACTTCATTTTAGTGTTTATATTCTGATTAAATCTAATTTTTATGAAATCATAAACATATGATCATTTCATGCCTTCACATCATCATGTAAATTCATACATGCGCATCTAATGCACTCACACATTATCATTATCATCACTCATGATCTAATCATGCTCAAAACTTCACTAAAACATAATATTCTTACAAATATTACACATAACACAATAATCCTTCAAATCATTCATGTTCATTCATGCTTAGATCTTTTACTTTTAAGATTGTATAACAATTTTCACATGCATGCATACATATATATACACACATACACGAAATTTATACACACATATAATTCCAAAATTTCACTTTTCTACACATCACTTTCAAATCTTAGATCTTTTAGAACCTTCTTGCATGATATCTAAAAATTCCTTTAATCATCATATTTTTCAAGTAAGCAAATAATCAAGAACTTTTTCATCAAAAATCAAAATACAACTTATACATATGTATACACACATAGTCGGCCATATACACATACATGCACACACCCATTTTTATTTTATTCCAAAACTCATTTGTTTGAAATTTTTAAGTTTATGTTTAGATTCAAGAATCAAGAGAAACTTTCATTATCTTCTTTGTTACTATGAATCAAGGACAATATTTAAAGAAAATATATTATACCTTCAAGATTTTTAGTGGGTTTTTGGTAAAGATGATGTTTTAGGGTCTTGTTCTTGCTTGAATCTACTTGAAATCACCTCCAAACCTTCTTATGAGCTTGAAATCACCAAGTAAACACCTTGATTCTTCATGATTTGGATTGAGAAATGAAATGTTGGTGTGTTATGGTGTGTTCGGCCGAGAGTTGTTCAAGAGAGGAGAGAGAGAGAGGTTTTTGAATTTGTTCTTGGAATTATGGATGTATAGATGCATGTATTCAAGGGTTAATCATCATAACTATCTTCTATGTTAGACATGTGTCCAATTTGCAAGGTTCTAGACAATGTGGGCTGCCCACATTGCCGCCCCATGCCCCTCTCACACAACATATATATATACATATAGATATTATATGTAAATTAGCTCAAAAACAGGTATTTTACTGAATACCGGGTATTTTATCTAGCGTTTTAATCCCGTTTTAGTGCGTTTTAAATTAATTTTATCATTCTATAAAAATAATCACTCAAAATTATTACTGAAATAATTACCAGTTGCCTTGACTGGCTGCGTTGACAGTATTTTGTTTAATTTGCGCAGTATCGCGCGGTACGCACTTAAACTCAAAAAATAGAGTTTCGTAGCGTTTTAAATTATTTTTCCACACGGATATGATTAAAATTATTATTCTAATCATAACAGTCTATTTTTAGGATTTTAACACTGATCGGGTGGTCACCGACGTTCGTTTCGCATTTTAAACGTTACGCGATAAGCGTTAGTTTTATCGTTGCCAACATAATTTTTATACACATCTAAATTTAACAACACATAAAATATCATATATTAACATCACATTCAGTCACAAATAGTCATGTTGCATGTTCACTACACAGATTACTATTGTTCGGTACGGCCTGAGAGGCCGGGTGTCACAGTCTCCCCCCTGTTTAGGGAATTTCGTCCCCGAAATTCTACTTCACAGGTTTCGTTTTTGCACTTGGTGGGAAGAGGTGAGGATATTTCTGTTGCATTTGGTCCTATCGCTCCCAGGTGAACTCGGGTCCATGCTTAGAATTCCAACGGACCTTGACCAACTCAATCTTACTCCTCCTGAGTTTCTAGGTTTTCCGATCCAGAACCTCCACTGGTTCTTCGATAAACTTCAGTTTATCGTCCACTAAAACCTCTCCAGGGGGTATAATTAGTGTCTCATCAGACCGACACTTTTTCAGGTTGGAGACATGAAATACGTCATGGACTCCAATCAACTCATGTGGTAGCTTGAACCTATACGCAACTGGTCCAACTCGTGAGACAACTTCGAAGGGACCGATATAGCGCGGGCTCAACTTTCCCCCTTTTCCAAACCTTACAACACCCTTCCATGGCGATACCTATAACATAACCCTATCACCAACTTGAAACTCCAGTGGTTTCCTTCGGTTATCTACATAACTCTTCTGTCGATCCGCGGCAGCCTTCAACCTATTCTTGATCTGGACAACCTTTTCCGTGGTCTCCTGAATAATCTCGGGTCCGGTCAAATGCTTTTCGCCGACTTCAGCCCAACAGAGTGGTGATCGACACTTCCTTCCATACAGGGCTTCAAACGGAGCGGCTTTTATGCTGGCGTGGTAACTATTGTTGTAAGAAAACTCTGCCAAGGGAAAATGAGTATCCCAACTTCCACCAAAATCAATCGCACACGCTCTCAGCATATCCTCTAACGTCTGAATGTTCCTTTCGCTTTGACCATCCATTTGAGGATGATATGCAGTACTCATATCCAAACGAGAACCCAGTGATTTCTGGAGAGATCGCCAAAATCTGGAGTCAAATCGTCCGTCTCTATCCGAAATGATTGACACAGGTACTCCATGACGGGCTACAATTTCGTTAAGGTACAGCTGCGATATCTTCCCCGTATTGTCTGTTTCCTTAAGTGCCAGGAAATGAGCAGACTTTGTCAATCGATCCACAATTACCAAGATCATATTGTGTCCACGCGATGTACGGGGTAACTTGGTGATAAAGTCCATCGTAAGATGTTCCCATTTCCACTTAGGAATCTCTGGTTGCTGCAGAAGCCCAGACGGCTTCTGGTGCTCAGCCTTAACCCTAGAGCATGGCAGACATTTACTCACGTAGGCCGCAATGTCTCTCTTCATCTTCGGCCACCAGTAAAACTCCTTAATGTTCTGATACATCTTGGTAGAACTGGGTGAATGGAATACTTGGATTTATGAGCTTCGTCCATAACCAATTCACGGAGGTTACCTTTAAGCGGAACCCAAACTCGGTTCATGAAGTACATTACTTCATCCGCTTTCGATATCAGTTTACATTCTAAACCCTTCAAACCTTCACTTTTCAGATCATCATCCTTCAAAGCTTCCCGCTGTGCATCACAAATTCGATCGGTCAAACTCGTTTGTATGGTCAAATCCAAAGCACGCACACATAGAGGCTTTTCCCGTTCCTTCCTACTGAGCGCATCTGCAACAACGTTTGCTTTCCCTGGGTGATAACAGATACCACATTCATCATCGTTGAGTAACTCCACCCAATGTCGTTGTCGCATATTGAGCTCCTTCTGATCGAAGATGTGCTGGAGGCTCTTATGGTCCGTGTAAATCGTACACTTCGTGCCATACTAGTAGTGTCTCCAGATCTTCAAAGCAAACATAACAGCTCCAAGCTCCAAATCATGTGTTGTGTAATTCTTCTCGTGCACTTTCAATTGTCTGGACGCATAGGCTATCACTTTGTCTCTTTGCATTAAAAAGCATCCAAGACCCAAATGTGAAGCATCGCTGTAAACAATGAAATCATTACTTCCCTCAGGAAGGGAAAGAATAGGTGCACTGCAGAGCTTTTCCTTCAACAACTGAAAAGCTTTCTCCTGCTTCTCCATCCAGTAAAACTTCCTCTCCTTCTGGGTTAATAGCGTCAATGGTTGCACTATTCTGGAGAAGTTCTCAATGAATCTCCGATAATACCCAGCAAGCCCTAAGAATTGTCGCACCTCTGACGGAGTCTTTGGCGCTTCCCAATTCTTTATTGCTTCAATCTTAGACCGATCTACATGTATACCTTTCTCATTTATGACATGTCCGAGGAAATGAACTTCTCGAATCCAAAACTCACATTTAGAGAATTTGGCATACAGCTTCTCTTCCTTCAGAAACTCCAAAATAAACCTCAAATGTTGCTCATGATCTTCTTTGGTTCGTGAATAAATAAGTATATCGTCGATGAATACTATCACGAATTTGTCCAAGTAGGGTTTGCATACCCTGTTCATGAGATCCATGAAAATAGCTGGCGCATTAGTTAAACCAAAGGGCATGACTAGAAACTCATAATGGTCGTATCGTGTTCGAAAGGCTGTCTTTGGAATGTCTTCGTCAGTTACCTTCAACTGATGATAGCCTGAACGCAGATCTATCTTCGAGTAGTAGCTGGATCCCTGAAGCTGGTCAAACAAATCATCAATCCTCGGCAAAGGATACCGATTCTTGATAGTTAACTTGTTCAGCTCCCTGTAATCTATACACATCCTGAAGGATCCATCCTTCTTCTTCACGAACAGAACAGGCGTACCCCAAGGCGAATAATTCGGTCGAATGAAACCTTTGTCTAGTAGCTCTTGAAGCTGGTTCGACATTTCTTTCATTTCTGACGGTGGCAATCTATAGGGAGATTTTGCAATTGGTGCAGCACCAGGTACCAGATCGATTTGGAACTCGATCTGTCTCGCAGGGGGTAATCAAGGTAAGTCTTCAGGAAAAACTTTTGGATAATCACGAACAATAGGAATCTCCTCTATCTTCCTACATTCGGCCTTTGCATCCATCACGTTAACTAAGAACGCATGATACCCTTTCCGCAACAACTTGAGCATCTTCATACTACTGACAACACTCGACACATGATTCGGTCGATCTCCATGGATAATTATTGCTTCGCCACCACCAGGACGAGGTATCCGCACTTGCTTCTTCGAGCAAACAATCTCCGCTTTATTCTTGGACAGCCAATCCATCCCCACAACTACATCGAAACTTCCCAACTCCACTGGTAGTAAATCAATACTAAATTTATGATCGCCTAACAGAATACTACAGTCGCGTACGACTTCGCTAGTCTCTATTAGTTTACCATTTGCTAGTTCTATCGAGTACTTCTTATTTAGCTTACTTGTAGGTGAACACAGGAATGGTTCAAAGTTTTTCGAGACAAAACTCAAGTCAGCTCCAGTATCAAAAAGTACGAACGCGGAATGGTTATTGATCATAAACATACCAGTGACAACAGCAGGATCATCGCGTGCCTTCCCAGCATTTAGCTCGAACGCTCTACCTCTAGCATTCTGTCCTCCCGCATTAGGACAATCCTTCTTGAAATGTCCTTGTTCTCCGCACTGGAAACATCCTTTAAGTCTCGATCCTTCCACAGTATATTTGGCAAAGCATTCGCGGGTAGAATGCCCAATTCATCCGCATCGGTTACATTTCTTCTGTCCATCCTCACGAGTCTTTCTCTCAGATCCGCCTCGGCTATCTCTGGTGTCGTCCTTTCTAGTATCACTAGAACTTGCTGCATATGCCTTCTTCGAACTGCGTTTCCTGTCGCGCTTCTCTTCAGTTTCCTTCCTCAAGCTCTCGGACTTGCGCTTCTTCGTAAGTTCTGTATTAAACTCAGAACGCCCCGACCGTTCAGAATTCACATCTGCTTTGGCCTTGCCCGATGACTTCCCGGATTCCTCCTTTTTATCAAGACTACCTTTGCGAGCAGCGTCATTGACTAATGATTTTGTCAATGTAGTAGCCTCTAGATAGGTGGTAGGTTTTGCGGATGTAACCATACTGCGAATCCGTGGCGACAATCCCCGGATATACCTTTCTACCTTTACATATTCAGGAGTAACCATTCGTGGAACTAACCTCGCCAAATCGTTAAAACGAGAAGTGTAAGCTCTGATATCCAGACCTTCATGGTTAGATTCCAGAAGTCTGTCTCGATTTTCTGAATTTCACTACGCGGGCAGTACTCTTTCAGGAGCATCTCTTTAAGTTCATTCAAGGTCAGACCGTAGGCAGCGTCTTCACCCAAAATTTGAACTTGCGAGTTCCACCAGGATAGCGCTTCATCAAGAAAAGAGCAAGAAGCATATCTCACCCGCTGATCAGCAGCACTACCACTGATTTCCATGACAGATTCCATCTTCTTAATCCATTGGGTGATATCTAAGGGTCCTTCAGCACCGGTAAATGATCGTGGGTTACAACCCTGGAATGTTTTATATGTACATCTTTGTACTGTTCAAAAATGTTAATACAAATCAGGAATTCATTCCAATGAAATCATAACACATGAACTACTAAAACTTTCCGATCACATTTTACCTGGAGGATTTTCGTTATGTGCCCCACCAAAACCTTGCCCATGTGCACCACGTCCACGTCCCTGACCATCATTAGCATTGAGCTGTTCCATGGCAGTATTAACATGTTGGGCTATGAGTTGAGCCAACTCTTCCGGTGTGGTAGGTAATCCGGTACTCTGTCTTGCTTTTGGCGGCATTTCGTTGTTTCTATTATCATAACAATAATATCCACATAAGACGATAACCAAAAATAATTCAATCATTAATGTTAGTGGACCAAACATTGCGCATGTAAAATATCTACATTTTAATGAGAAAAATTTTAAACCAAAAGTATATCATTGGTATTTATTATAGAAATTATTTAAACTCGTTTTCAGTACAAAGGACTATTCTTGGCATGCCTACATCGACATCCATAAACAAGTTCATATGAAATTCCCAAATAATATCCAAAAATGAAACTGGCACGCAGGCCACAGACACAAAATACATGATAAGAAAGGTTTAACAGTACAACCCCTCAAACAATGAAACAAACAAACAAATATCTAACATCAATGTCTCAAACCTAGAGACTCTAACATCTCCTGGACAAGCTTCTCCAAGTCCACAACCCACCAATGCATCTCATCTCTAGCGATGTCATCTATAACCTTCAACTCTTCATGATCGTCCATCTGTCCCTCAAGGTACTTCGCCTTTCCTTTGGCTAGGTCTAGGTCTTTGCGCAATGCGGTGAGCTGTCGATCACAACGGCAATATCGATATACCCTATCTCCAGTGGGCCTAATCTTCTTCCTACGACGATAATAAACTAACAGCGGCATCGAAGAAATGCGTGACTCTAAAACAGGCAAAGAAGACTCAGACAAAACAAGCGG
This sequence comes from Helianthus tuberosus, assembly GCA_030545235.1. Classification (NCBI taxonomy): domain Eukaryota; kingdom Viridiplantae; phylum Streptophyta; class Magnoliopsida; order Asterales; family Asteraceae; genus Helianthus; species Helianthus tuberosus. Next base: position 24,526 of record JARYGA010053954.1, on the reverse strand, counting down.
AGGGATCTCAGTAGCAGGCTCGATCACAGCAGCAGGTGGAACGACAGATGGCTCTAAGGGTCGAGCCGTGACGATAGTGGCGTCCACCGCTGGTGCGATACTAGAAGATCCTACAATAATAGGGACACTCTTGATCACGTCATCGATAACTGGTACAGTGCCAGATGATCGTCCCGTCTCATGGATTGAGAGAGGTGCATCATCATCATCATCATCTATCCACCCGTTGCTAGTGAAAGCACATCGGGGGTCTCCCTGGCTGGCAAAAACAGCAGGATCGACGTGGAAAGATGAGGTAAGCTCAGTAGTACCAATCATCTGTGGAGCCATGATAGGTGTCTGTAACATCACGTAAAAACGTGTCCAATTATGAATAGACACGTGTCCAAAACTCTAAACATGTGAAAGATTTAGTTTGAAGGACCAAAGTTGTCGAACAGTGAAACTATGAAACCACAGGGACTAAAAGTGTCAACATGCCAAACTTGTGCCTCTGAATGACCTTACATAATGAATATATTCTTAAACGAGTGGTTGATTGGATATAAGAAGCCGTTTATGAAAATAATCGGAAGATTATTAAATTACAAGGGTTAAACATGTCAACATGTCATTCCTGACCTCTGAGTGACCTTTTAACAAAACTGAGGCTTCAAAACATTCAAATATACTCTTAAGAATAAGTGGTATAAATTTCACGTGGTTTCGAGATCGTTAAGCATGTTTTCAAGATTTTGGGCCAAAAGTGTCAACTTGATGAAACTTGCTTTCATAGGAGTATTTAACGAACCGGAGCCTAACGAAGTTAGTTTATACACCCTTGAGCCTCAGCAAATTAACTACAAGGGCCTTGGTTGCCAAAAATGGAGTTAAAAAGGGTTTAAAACGATCAGGGACTAAAGCTGCCAACATTTAAACTTGTTTTACCTGATCAGCCGGTACAAGTGGCCCGCGTAAGCCCCCCCCCCCCCACCTTGGCTTACGCGCCCCTCCTCAGAGTGCCAGTAACAGAAAAATGTTGACAGGTGCGGGTTTTGCCTGTTCCACCGCCTTAGCCTAGTTTGTAACGACCTAGGGAGCTGTAAGTAGGTTAATTTCAATAGCTAGGACACCTGGGGTAATCCCAGGGCCTCCAATAACACCTGGAAGTGATCCTTGATCTTGCAATTCACTATATAAGGAGAACTAGTTCTTGAGTTTTCAAACACACTTGCAACATTTGCTAACCTACAACTTCTAGAGCTTGCTAAGGACATGGAGAAGACTTTGAAGTGTAGAAAAGACTACTAGGACCTTTTGTAAGCCTCTAATTTCTTGTTTAGTCATTTAATTTAGCTTAATTACTCTAAAGTCAAACTTATCGTAAATTTAGTTTGACTTTCGTTTTAATTACATTTGGTTTAACCACTGATCAAATTGAAAGTGGTTATAGAACCACATTAGTGTAGGTGATTAACCCTTAAAAGGGCACCTCCTAATTATCTCGTTTGACTGGTCAATTGTCGGGTCAAAGTTGTTTGACAAAAAGTCAAACTGGACAGAATGTTTGAATATGATAAAAATTAATAAACCAGAGGTTCTAAATTATATTTTAACATTCTAATGACTGGGTAATTAATATTAAAACATGTTTCATCAGTCCTAACCCAACAATTAATAGTCTAAGATCAGTTTATAACCGAAAGTCGCAAAAGCTTGACTTTTGCTTTGACTTTCAGTTCTGACCCGTTCAAGCTTAAATCTCCCCTGTTTTAAGCTTCCATTAGGACCACATTACTTAGTAGTATAACCCTCTGGAGTTATATTGCATGGTGCCTAGTGGTTTGAATTATATGCACTTGATCGTAATTATGCTTAATAATGCCATAAACGCCCTTTTTACATACAACTGAGATTTTTAACAATGTGATTGGACTAACACCTTTGCTACTAATATTTAGACATGTCCTAAAAATTTGACATCAATTTGAGGTCTAGAATTGGAGTTATGCTCAATAGCGTAATTAAGGAGCTTTTTATTATTTAAACGGCGTAATTAGCATAAAGCCTATCTAAACCCAAATTTTGACATCAAACTTTATACCTACTGATGTAAAATAATATTTTGGGGTTTTTGAAGATTTTTAATTATTTTTAGGCTGAGCATAACATAGGATTATAGCTTGATTTCGGTAATTGTCGGTTTTACCCTTTTCATGCATAAAATGAGTTTTACATAACATTTTAATGCCAAACTTTTTGCTACTGATTTTATATGATAAATAAAATATTTTGAACCTTTTAAACTGATCAAAAACTCAGATTTCCTATTTTAACCCGAATACCCCTTTAAACCGACTTTTAAGCATTTTTAGCACATAGTATGAATTAAAACTATATTTTGCATATAAAACTTATTACCCACTGATGTTTTAAGTTAATTTATATAATTAAACAGTAAGCCAAAGTTTTTAAACTCAGAAGTCTATTCTGGCCTTTAAAGCCCATGTAAAATTACCAAAATGCCCCTACGGTGCATAGTTTGGTTATATAAGATAAATTACACATATATAAAATACCCTAGTGATATAACTTATAAAAATGGATATTTTTACTGATTAGATCAGACTTGAAACTCAATTTATTATTTAAACTCTTTTATGGGCATTAAAAATTACCAAAATGCCCTTACGGGATTTAATTTGATTTAAATTACTTTTTGGGCATATATGTTAACATCTTACTGATGTATTAACATATTTTGAGCATAAATACGATTAAGACCTGTATATAATTTATTTGGTCACCCGTTACGCGGTTACGCGTTCGGATCGGCTTATGTGACTAGTTTACATAAAATAGCCGAAACGGGTCAAACCTTATCATTAAATCCTCAATTTCCAGAATGTGTTTGGTTTACCCATATTATACAAGTATCCAAGCTTGTCGGGTCTAAATCACATTCTATTCCGGTCTCCGCTTAATCAAGCGTTTAGAACCATAAGGTCTCTTTCTAGCTAGCCGGTCTAAGTCCTTGACGAAATTAAAGACCCATTAGCATCCTAATAGGTTAATAAACCTTCTATACAGATTAAATAGCTTCCGGTAGAAGGTGCCTTCAAAAGCTTTAGGATTTTTACTGCTAGCATCAGGTAAATACTTTTAACTTATTTTCCCTTATACGGGATTGGGATATGGTATTATAATAATACCACTTGGTCGGGTATGAAATCATTTAATCGGATTGTGATTAATAAATTTACATAACCCGTTTTATTCTGTCTTGTTTGATAACATAAGCATTGGGGGTTAATATGACCGTGTCCTGGATATCCTCGGCTCATTTCATTTGAAAATGGCCACGACCTATGCACGGGGTGTAGGCATACACCTGACAGATGCAAATGCTAAGAATATAAACCCACATGTTGGGGATAACTCCTTTGTGGTACTATAAGTGGTGAGTCGGTTAATCAAGACCGGCTTCCAACCGGCCCCAATTGTAAGACAAACATGTAAATCTGTATACAAGATTATATTTAAATAATTCTCCCAAGTTATAAAAGATTTGTGCCATGTGCACTTAAATCAATTTTCATAAATGTTTTCAAAAGAGTCAGTTAATTGTATTTACCAGTGTAAACTGGCGTATTTTCTTAAAGACTGACTTGACAGGTACCTCTCGTAATAGGCTGGAGCTATTAGGTGTCTTAAGAGGATCTTGCAAATCCATAGATGCCTGAAGTCTGTTATTGTGTTTCCTTGTATTTGTTTATGATCCGCCTGTGGATCTTATTACATTCCAGTCTGTATATTCTTTCACTCAAACACTCATACATTATGGTTTGTAATAGTTTATTCACCAAGCCTTCCGCTGTGCTATTATATTGTGTGTATTGACTATGATGATATCAACTACGTCACGATACTCCCCGCCAGGCCCACCGGTAATATGTGGAAATATCGGGGGTGAGACAGGTTGGTATCAGAGCCAACATTGAGTGAATTAAACACTAACCTTTTGTGTTTAATCTCAATGACACAATAAGCACATTCCTTAGACTCTCGAGTCTAGGCAAATGACCTAGGATTTTACTCTTAACCTTGTTTTATTATTTTATCATAGTTACTTATTTTAACAGGTATTGCCACTTGGAAAAATGCCACCGAGAGTTAGAGGCAGAGGCAAAGGACCGATTCGTGGAGGACCGTCTGGCAGCACGGGACCCTCCCATAGACGTACACCGTCTGATTCCCTTTCAGACTCCGACTCAAGAGATAATTGGAGCCATAGCCTTGAACCAGCAAGACATTCTATCTCGCTGGGATCCTCACCAATCGATCCCCATTACTTTGAGTTGCCCGTTCCTATCGAACCCCATCATTCCCCTCTTTCGCAGGGAACTCATCGCTCAAACCAATCACACCACTCTTTTCAATCTCATCCTTTTCATCATTCGGATTCTACTTACTCTCCTGCACAATTTAATCCGAATGATTATGTTAACAACTTTTTGGGCTACAACCCTTTGGGTCCTGAGGATCACTTTTCTCAGGAAATGGAGATGGACGATGACCCGGATCTAGATTTGCACACAGGAACACCAGGCCACCCAATAAGCATCTCAAGCGGTTCCCTATTTCAGGGATCGCCGTACCATGGGCCCGACTCATATCAGGAGAGGATGGCACAGTATGATTGGTTCTTTACACCTTCATACCATAAATCCCCAGCCCAACCTCCCTTGGTTGAACCCCAGCTCCAAGATGTGACTCCACCACCGTTACCACTTGAGGAACCACCTCAACAGCCTCCCGAGCCACCAAGGCGAAGAAAAAAATTCTAGAATTTCCGTACGTGGAGGACCACGGTTTGCATCTCCTCATGGCTCAAGTTCTTACCCTCCTATCCCAGAGGACCCACAGTTGGGCGGACCCTCACACACGGTGTCGGAAGTCAATCTTCCGCCAGTTTCTCATGCATCACTACAGCCACCATTGGGTTTTGACAACCCGATCCCGATATATCCAGGATCGTCTGGGTATAATCCATCTGGATACCCGTCCGACTATGGAACCCATGATCCGTACCTTACAGCTGCACAATACCATCATATTTACCCTTCTTCTTCTTACCCTCCAGTTTACCAAACTGGATACCCGGGTCAGGGTTATCAATACCCGCCATACCAGCAACCTCCTTCTGTTCAGCAGTAGCAAACTCAAGAAATCCTTGAGAGGTTAGATCGGGTTGAACATGAAGCCCATGAAACTAAGAATGTGACAACTGGCCCAAACCGGTAATTTCCGTACACATTAATTATTGCTTAATGACTGCAATTATGAGTTTAAGTGTCAGCAATGGCTGAACACATAATAAACAAGTGAATTCATGCATGTTGTATACTACAAAATATTGCTTTATGCATAAACGAGAGCGTTGCGTCAATAGTAAACTCACCGGTAAGACACTATGTGTCAACGGAACTGCAGAAAGCAGTCAGACATTATAACTGAGGCCTAGGTGTAGGTCCGACACAAGAATGCATTAAAACCCAAGAGTACATACAAGGGTTTAATTTATATACATTGCGAAAGCAAAAATAAGCACTAAAAAGCACCCGAAACGCACTTTAAGTGCAGAATTTATACAAATCAGCAATAATTCAGCATTTAGGCATATAAATATTATGCAGAAATGTCGTTTTATTATCCAGAATATTTCCCTAAGTGTTGGGAATTGAAAGAGTACAAGAAAGGTACTCAAACGACACTAAAAAGTGCTATTTAGCACTTTAACGAATCGGTATGTAACCGAACAACCGGACTATACCCGGAACATGAAAATATTATTATTTTCACTATCTATATTTTTCTGAGCCAGTTAGGGTCCCTGATTACCCTAACACCCGCCATAACGTGTAACATACAAGTAACGGGGTTAGACACTTAACTTAACTAATTACTCCCTAACTACCTAGTTGAAATCGAACCAAGGGACCCCCCCCCCCAACCGAATTCGGTCCCCTAGGGGACATACTTGTACCTTGCAAGATTTGTTAAATCTTAGATGCTAAATATCAAGGGGACATTGTGTCCAATGGATAAACATGCTTAATCTTTGCCTATAAGTTCTAGTAATTACACCACATAATTATCACAACACAACACCAACTCAACCTCTTCTCTCTTGCCCTCTCTATTCTCGGCCGAACATCCCCTTGCCATCCATCATATTTTCGAGCTTCCTTCATCACATTCCAACATCACACAAGTGTCGAGGATCAAGTATTAGGAGCCTTGGTGCAAGCGGAACACGAAGGACCTCATTCTTTAGCTTTTATCCACGCGTTTTTCATCAAGAATCTTCCCTAGCCTTGAGCTAGAGGTATAACACTTAAATCTCATATTTGAACTTATCTAAAGTGGTTAAAAGGATTTGTGTTGGTTAAATCTCGTTAAAATGCGAAAAGATGCACAAAAGTCTACTAAAAGCATGAAAAATGGTGGTTAATAGCACATAAGTTGTGTAAATGTGGTAGTAATCATTTTGTGTGGTTATTTGGACCCGATCTATGTTGTGGTAGCTCGGATCATCGTTTAACCCGGTTTGGTAAGATCATGGATCTTAACATAAAGCTATTTTAGAGGTAACAAGGGTTAAAAGGTGAAACCCTACCACACATAAACCATGAACTTGTGTAAAAATGTTTTAACTTGTACAAAAGTGTTTAAAACTAGTAGATCTACGTATCTACAAGCGGTATTTTCAAAGGGACCAAGTGTCCAAGAAATCACATGTTCTAAACCGGATCTTACACAAACAAAAGTGGTTTTTGTGAACAAATAAATATATGGATACTTGTGTAACAAAAGTATTAACGAAGAAATAGTTTTCGTAAAAACCGACTAGAAGTTGTAAAACTTCATATTCTTTAAAAATAAAGTTTTTAAGAAGTTAAACTTATTTTTAAAGATAACAAGACTTACTAAATGTGCTAGTAAGTTACTACACATTTTTGTAAATATTCAAGTTCATGAAATTAGTGATTATTGTTGACGAATATTGTTGATAATTGTTGTTGCTGATTATTGATGATTGATGATGATTTAAAAGAAAATAAACACACGTTTTGAAAACGTGGGAAACCTCCATTTTTAGGGGAAACTCTGTCAAAAATTTTATAAATTTTGACACTTAGAAAAAAATATAAGTTTTTGATAAACTTATTCCCTAAAAATGTGTTTAAGAGTATTACTAAGGTTTCCATGATTTTTGATGATAAGAAATGAGGATTTCTTCAAGAATAAAAATGGATAATAAGTATATATTTTTGAGAGAAAAATATATATTATTTGATCACCAACTTGTGTGCTAAGTGTATATAGTATGTGTTATACGTGCTAGTGTATTAAGACTTAAAAATACACTAAATACTCATGAGGAGTAGAAATATAGAAATACACATACAAAACACAAGATACATAATTCGGGTGCAAAGTGCAAAACACAAAAGACTTATATTTATTTTTGGAGAAAATAATATAAGTAAGATACGTAGTTAAAAATATAAGAATATTTTTAACACAAGAAAATATACACAAAAGAGAGTGACTGTACTTGTGCGACGCAAGTCTAGTGACTAACGTTAAGAAAACGCGTATAGGTTACGACGTTAAATAAGCAAATCCGGTGGAGTTTACGACGCTAGGAACGCAAAGTTGTGAGTTCATGCTCCCCCTTTTCTCTTTAACTGTTTTCAGTTTTTATAACTTCGGGGGTGAAATACATGTACAAATGTACAAAAATTTATAATTGGTATGATATAAATACAAGAAGTACACTTGGTGAGAACGAGAACCAAGTGTGACGAAATATAAATATGAGAAGCGCATTTGGTGAGACGAGAACCAAGTATAAGGCGCTATGAGAAATGATAACAAGAAACGCGCTTGGTGAGGACGAGAACCAAGTAGGATGCGTTATGAGAAATAGTGTCACGAATAGGGTACAGAAGCACCATTAATCAACGTATACATTCAGACCGCAGAACAAAAGGTTAGATCTAACGGGTGCCTGGCAGCCACACTCCCGGTCGGGGCGAGAACCGAGGAAGTGCTTTTGTGTCTCAGAATATACCAATTAAATGCCTTAGGTTTGGTGACTTCCTATGACGTGCCACAGGTTAATGGCTTTGCAACCCATTAACAATCTGATAATTACAGAAATACTGTATGTACATAAAATTCATACCATACTAAAACTTGATATATAACTTGAAGTACGTGGGGTACTCAAGAAGATTGATATATAACTTGAAGTACGTGGGGTACTCAAGAGGATTGAGATATAACTTGAAGTACGTGGGGTACTCAAGAAAAGATTGAATTATAAATAGGTACGTGGTGTACACATGAAACTGGATTTATATATGAAAACTTGATTTACTCACAAACTATGTTTTCATACAAAGTATACAAACATGAAATACAAAACTGCATGAATTCACACCAACTTTATGTTGACGTTTTTCCAAAAACTCACATGTATTTCAGGTAACTAAGATGGATGTGCGCGTGGTCTAGCTTATGCTCGTGGATGTCGCTTGTGTTTAACTTTGAATAAAGTTGTAAACTTTTAAGACAATGCTTTATGCGACTTAGCGATGTAAACGCTAACGAATGTTTTCAAATTATGGTATTTGAATGTTATTTTTACGAGCATGTAGCATGTTTACTCTTCGTATGCAATGAGAACCTTTCATGATCACACCTCGTGCTTCCGCCGTAGAAAGGGGTGTGACAGATTGGTATCAGAGCTGCGATTTTAGTGAACCAGGATTCCTTCTCGAGTCTAGTGTACAATCTCTAGGATCCATTCACGAAAACAATTTTCAAAGAGTTTTCATTGCATAAAACGTCCCGCGACATCCACTGCCTGAAACTATCTACATGAGTCTAGAAAAGACACTACGAGACTTAGAGTGCACTTGAGTAGCACTTGTCATTGACTAGAAATTACTTGCAATTATGTGTGATAATTAGCATGTACTAGAAGTAGAATGTCACGAGTATACGTGACTTTATCTGAAAAGCGATGGCCCATCTGAAGGAAGAAATACGAGGATGAAACGAACTGTGCGGACTGTGCAAGGAGTTACGTAATTATGGATGCATACATAATTATGGAATTCAGTGCACAGAAATCACAGCAAGTCTTGTCACGTATAGATTCCCTCAGTGCAAGCCTACTAAGTACTCTGCTAGAGTAATAATTGTTTGATGTCACTTGTGTGGTATATATACCTGTGAATATATATGATACTACAGTCTAGTGTGACGATATCAAACAAATGCCTAACCCTGTTGTGTTATGTTCTGTCAGAACATGGCACCCAGGAAAACTGTGAATGCTCGCAATGACGATCAACCTCCGCCTCCCCCACTGCCAAGAACTGCTGAAGAGCTGAACGCTCTACTGGAGGAAAGGATCTCCGCTGCTATCGCCCAGTACGAGGCGAACCGAACTCAAGACAGTGGTGGACCAAGCAACGCTAGGCGTAATGGGAATGGAGATTCGTCTGGAGGCAATGCAGCTCAAGGTAACCTTGAGACACTGTACTAAGCATGAGGAAATTTATGAACGGTCTTTGTTTCATTGTTTCTTCAATTGCTCACACGTGAATTGGTTGAATCAATTCCAGGCTGCACTTTCAAGCAGTTCCTCGACTGCAAGCTGATAAACTATGACGGCACAGGAGGTGCAGTAGCATTTGTGCGCTGGACGGAGAAGACTGAAGCTACTTTCCGCATGAGCAAGTGTACCGCGGATCAACAAGTCACTTTTGCTACTGGGTTATTCGTCGATGAAGCTCTGACTTGGTGGAACCTGCAAGCCCAAACTTTGGGTGATGACGCCGCTTATGGCCTCACTTGGGAGGAACTGAAGGAAAGGATGAGAGAGAAGTACTGCTCTCGTGCTGAACTCCAAAGGCTGGAAACAGAGTTCTGGCACTTAACTATGGAAGGTGCTGACATCAATGGTTACACTCGAAGGTTCCACGACCTGTCCAGAGTGCTTCCCTACATGGTAACTCCCGAATTCAAGCGTGTTGAACGCTACATTTGGGGACTGGCCTCAGAGTTTCGTGGCATGGTGACGTCGGCCAAACCACAAACAATCACCGAGGCTGTAACTCTGGCTGTCAGCCTGACTGAAGATTGTGTTCGTATGAAGAAGTTATCACTAAACCCAACAGAAAAGACCGAGACTCATGCTGAGTCGTCCGGTGACAAAAAGAGAAAGCATACGAGTTTGAACCAAGCAACTCGCAACAACAAGAGTTTCAGCAAGAAGCGCGACACTAATCTGCCTCAGGAGATGAAAACCCATACAACCAAAGCATACCAAGGCTCCATGCCTAGATGCCAAAAATGTAAGTATCATCATGATGGAGCTTGTCGCATTCCAAGGTGCGACAAATGTGGTAAATTGGGACATCAAACAGAAGACTGTTGGGGAAAAGGAAAGAACCGAAATGGAAACGGTGCTGGTAATAAGAATGGCAACGGGAAAGGGCAGAACCAAGGATGCTTCAAGTGTGGAAGCAATGATCACTTCATGAAAAACTGCCCAGAGAGAAACAACGCTCCGGCTCGAGCATTTGTGATTGGAGCAAGAGACGCACGCGAGGACCCTAACGTGGTCACCGGTACGTTTCTCATTAACAATCACTTTGCATCCATATTATTCGACACTGGCGCCGATTATAGCTTCATGTCTGTGGAATTTAAACGCATACTCGGAATAGAATCTAGTAGATTAGAAATTCCTTATTCCATAGAACTAGCCGATGGTAAACTTGTTGAATCGGGCGAAGTTGTTAAAGGCTGCACACTAGAACTTGGTGAACGAAGATTTAACATCGACCTCCTACCTATTCAATTGGGTAGCTTCGATGTAGTAGTCGGAATGGACTGGTTGTCCAAGAACAAAGCTGAAGTTATTTGTCATGAGAAAATCATTCGCATCCCTTTAGCGAATGGTGAAACTCTCATCGTGCATGGAGAAAAACGAGACGCGCCTCTTCGAATCATCAGTTGCATGAAGGCACAGAAGTGCTTGAGGAAAGGATGTGTCGCTTTCCTAGCACACGTTATAGACAAGAAGGCTGTGGAGCCAAAACTCGAAGACATTCCTGTGGTGAAGGAATTTCCTGATGTGTTCCCTGAAGATCTGCCAGGACTACCTCCGCAACGACAAGTCGAATTCCGTATAGACTTGGTTCCAGGAGCTGCTCCTGTAGCCAAGGCACCCTATCGACTTGCACCATCCGAAATGCAAGAATTATCTACACAGCTCCAGGAGTTGTTGGATAAAGGATTCATAAGGCCAAGCTTCTCACCCTGGGGAGCTCCAGTATTATTCGTGAAGAAGAAGGATGGAACACTGCGGATGTGTATCGATTACAGGGAACTGAACAAGCTCACAATCAAGAATCGGTATCCGCTACCAAGGATTGATGACTTATTTGATCAATTGCAAGGATCAAGCTACTATTCCAAGATCGACCTTCGATCTGGATACCATCAGCTGAGAATCCAAGATGAAAGCGTGCCAAAGACTGCATTCAGAACGCGATATGGGCACTACGAATTTCTTGTGATGCCGTTTGGATTGACGAACGCGCCAGCGGTCTTTATGGACCTAATGAACCGTGTGTGCAAACCATATCTCGATAAATTCGTGATTGTATTTATCGATGATATCCTAATTTACTCGCGAACGAAAGAAGAGCACGAGCAACATCTCAGAACCATCTTGGAACTACTGAAGAAAGAGAAGCTTTATGCAAAGTTCTCGAAATGCGAATTCTGGATTCGCGAAGTACAATTTCTTGGTCACGTGGTGAATGAGAAAGGCATTCATGTAGACCCGTCCAAGATAGAAGCAATAAAGAATTGGGAAGCTCCCAAGACCCCAACTGAAGTCCGTCAATTTTTGGGTTTAGCGGGCTATTACCGACGATTCATCGAGAATTTCTCAAAAATAGCTCAACCGCTAACGACCCTTACTCAGAAAGACAAGAGGTACGACTGGGGTCACAAACAAGAAGAAGCCTTTCAGCTACTTAAGAACAAGCTCTGCGATGCACCGATACTGTCGTTACCCGAAGGCACTGAAGACTTCGTGGTATACTGTGACGCCTCACGACAAGGCTTGGGTTGCGTGCTCATGCAACGCCAAAAAGTCATCGCTTATGCTTCAAGACAACTGAAGGTTCATGAGAGAAACTATACCACTCACGACCTAGAGCTGGGCGCAGTGGTATTCGCCTTGAAGATTTGGCGACATTATTTATATGGTACTCGATGTACAATCTTCACAGATCACAAAAGCTTACAACACATATTTGATCAGAAAGAATTGAATATGCGCCAGCGACGTTGGGTCGAGCTGCTGAATGATTATGACTGTGAGATTAAGTACCATCCTGGAAAGGCGAACGTTGTAGCGGACGCGTTGAGCCGAAAAGAAAGGATTAAGACCCTAAGGGTTCGAGCGTTAGAAATGACCATTCGAACGAACCTCACTGCACGCATTCGAGATGCACAACAAGAAGCTCTTAAAGAAGAGAATCGTAAAGCTGAATACCTCCGGGGTGCATTGAAGTACATGGTGCCAAACGAAGAGGGAGCCTTACACTTTAAGAAGCGTATTTGGGTTCCACTCTATGGTGGCATACGAGAAGTCATCCTTAATGAAGCCCACAAATCGAGATATTCGATCCACCCAGGATCGGACAAAATGTACCAAGACTTGAAGGAGTACTATTGGTGGCCGAGACTCAAAAGCGACGTTGCTGTTTATGTTGGAAAATGCCTAACCTGTGCCAAGGTTAAGGCAGAATATCAGAAACCGTCCGGCCTACTGCAACAACCAGAGATTCCCGTGTGGAAGTGGGAACAAATCTCGATGGACTTCATAACGAAATTACCCAGGACCCCGAGAGGGCACGATATGATATGGGTAATAGTTGATCGATTAACGAAGTCTGCGCATTTCCTACCAATCCGAGAGAAGGATAGCACTGGAAAGCTGGCAGAGATATACTTAAGAGAAATTGTGGCACGTCATGGAGTGCCAATCTCAATCATTTCAGACAGAGATGGACGCTTTGTCTCAAGAATCTGGCAATCATTTCAGGAAGCCTTTGGATCTCAGTTAGATCTGAGCACGGCATTCCACCCGCAAACAGACGGCCAGAGCGAACGGACAATACAAACGTTAGAAGATATGCTTCGCGCATGTGTCATGGACCTAGGCGGCAGCTGGGATACTCATCTACCTCTAGTTGAGTTTTCCTACAATAACAGTTATCATACGAGCATAAAAGCCGCGCCGTTCGAAGCTCTGTATGGCCGCAAATGCCGATCGCCCCTGTGTTGGGCAGATGCCGGAGATAAACGTATGGTTGGTCCTGAACTTGTACAAGAGACAACCGACAAGATTGCGCAGATCCGAGAGCGCATTAGGGCGGCTCGAGAGCGACAAAAGAGCTACGCGGATCCAAATAGAAAATCGGTAGATTTCAAGGTGAGAGACAAAGTGTTGTTAAAGGTCTCACCATGGAAGGGCGTAGTCAGATTTGGAAAGCGTGGAAAGTTGAATCCACGATATATCGGACCATTCAGAATACTGAAGAGAATTGGTACCGTGGCATACAAGTTGGAGTTACCGGAAGAACTTAATGGAGTACATGATACGTTTCATGTATCCAACCTGAAGAAGAGTCCAACGCAAGAAAACGTGACCATCCCGATGGATGAAGTGCATATTGATGAAGCCCTCCGATTTACAGAGCAACCCGTTGAGGTTACCGACTGGAAAGTCAACAAGACCAGGAGGAGCAGTGTGAAACTTGTTAAAGTACGTTGGAGCTCTAAGCACGGACCCGAGTACACATGGGAACGTGAAGACCAGTTCAAGAAAAAGTATCCCCACCTATTCAAGAAGACTCCGGCGAGAGTTAGTTCAGCCTGAATTTCGGGACGAAATTCTTTTAACGGGGGGAGACTGTGACAACTGGCCCAAACCGGTAATTTCCGTACACATTAATTATTTCTTAATGACTGCAATTATGAGTTTAAGTGTCAGCAATGGCTGAACACATAATAAACAAGTGAATTCATGCATGTTGTATACTACAAAATATTGCTTTATGCATAAACGAGAGCGTTGCGTCAATAGTAAACTCACCGGTAAGACACTATGTGTCAACGGAACTGCAGAAAGCAGTCAGACATTATAACTGAGGCCTAGGTGTAGGTCCGACACAAGAATGCATTAAAACCCAAGAGTACATACAAGGGTTTAATTTATATACATTGCGAAAGCAAAAATAAGCACTAAAAAGCACCCGAAACGCACTTTAAGTGCAGAATTTATACAAATCAGCAATAATTCAGCATTTAGGCATATAAATATTATGCAGAAATGTCGTTTTATTATCCAGAATATTTCCCTAAGTGTTGGGAATTGAAAGAGTACAAGAAAGGTACTCAAACGACACTAAAAAGTGTTATTTAGCACTTTAACGAATCGGTATGTAACCGAACAACCGGACTATACCCGGAACATGAAAATATTATTATTTTCACTATCTATATTTTTCTGAGCCAGTTAGGGTCCCTGATTACCCTAACACCCGCCATAACGTGTAACATACAAGTAACGGGGTTAGACACTTAACTTAACTAATTACTCCCTAACTACCTAGTTGAAATCGAACCAAGGGACCCCCCCCCCCCAACCGAATTCGGTCCCCTAGGGGACATACTTGTACCTTGCAAGATTTGTTAAATCTTAGATGCTAAATATCAAGGGGACATTGTGTCCAATGGATAAACATGCTTAATCTTTGCCTATAAGTTCTAGTAATTACACCACATAATTATCACAACACAACACCAACTCAACCTCTTCTCTCTTGCCCTCTCTATTCTCGGCCGAACATCCCCTTGCCATCCATCATATTTTCGAGCTTCCTTCATCACATTCCAACATCACACAAGTGTCGAGGATCAAGTATTAGGAGCCTTGGTGCAAGCGGAACACGAAGGACCTCATTCTTTAGCTTTTATCCACGCGTTTTTCATCAAGAATCTTCCCTAGCCTTGAGCTAGAGGTATAACACTTAAATCTCATATTTGAACTTATCTAAAGAGGTTAAAAGGATTTGTGTTGGTTAAATCTCGTTAAAATGCGAAAAGATGCACAAAAGTCTACTAAAAGCATGAAAAATGGTGGTTAATAGCACATAAGTTGTGTAAATGTGGTAGTAATCATTTTGTGTGGTTATTTGGACCCGATCTATGTTGTGGTAGCTCGGATCATCGTTTAACCCGGTTTGGTAAGATCATGGATCTTAACATAAAGCTATTTTAGAGGTAACAAGGGTTAAAAGGTGAAAACCTACCACACATAAACCATGAACTTGTGTAAAAATGTTTTAACTTGTACAAAAGTGTTTAAAACTAGTAGATCTACGTATCTACAAGCGGTATTTTCAAAGGGACCAAGTGTCCAAGAAATCACATGTTCTAAACCGGATCTTACACAAACAAAAGTGGTTTTTGTGAACAAATAAATATATGGATACTTGTGTAACAAAAGTATTAACGAAGAAATAGTTTTCGTAAAAACCGACTAGAAGTTGTAAAACTTCATATTCTTTAAAAATAAAGTTTTTAAGAAGTTAAACTTATTTTTAAAGATAACAAGACTTACTAAATGTGCTAGTAAGTTACTACACATTTTTGTAAATATTCAAGTTCATGAAATTAGTGATTATTGTTGACGAATATTGTTGATAATTGTTGTTGCTGATTATTGATGATTGATGATGATTTAAAAGAAAATAAACACACGTTTTGAAAACGTGGGAAACCTCCATTTTTAGGGGAAACTCTGTCAAAAATTTTATAAATTTTGACACTTAGAAAAAAATATAAGTTTTTGATAAACTTATTCCCTAAAAATGTGTTTAAGAGTATTACTAAGGTTTCCATGATTTTTGATGATAAGAAATGAGGATTTCTTCAAGAATAAAAATGGATAATAAGTATATATTTTTGAGAGAAAAATATATATTATTTGATCACCAACTTGTGTGCTAAGTGTATATAGTATGTGTTATACGTGCTAGTGTATTAAGACTTAAAAATACACTAAATACTCATGAGGAGTAGAAATATAGAAATACACATACAAAACACAAGATACATAATTCGGGTGCAAAGTGCAAAACACAAAAGACTTATATTTATTTTTGGAGAAAATAATATAAGTAAGATACGTAGTTAAAAATATAAGAATATTTTTAACACAAGAAAATATACACAAAAGAGAGTGACTGTACTTGTGCGACGCAAGTCTAGTGACTAACGTTAAGAAAACGCGTATAGGTTACGACGTTAAATAAGCAAATCCGGTGGAGTTTACGACGCTAGGAACGCAAAGTTGTGAGTTCATGCTCCCCCTTTTCTCTTTAACTGTTTTCAGTTTTTATAACTTCGGGGGTGAAATACATGTACAAATGTACAAAAATTTATAATTGGTATGATATAAATACAAGAAGTACACTTGGTGAGAACGAGAACCAAGTGTGACGAAATATAAATATGAGAAGCGCATTTGGTGAGACGAGAACCAAGTATAAGGCGCTATGAGAAATGATAACAAGAAACGCGCTTGGTGAGGACGAGAACCAAGTAGGATGCGTTATGAGAAATAGTGTCACGAATAGGGTACAGAAGCACCATTAATCAACGTATACATTCAGACCGCAGAACAAAAGGTTAGATCTAACGGGTGCCTGGCAGCCACACTCCCGGTCGGGGCGAGAACCGAGGAAGTGCTTTTGTGTCTCAGAATATACCAATTAAATGCCTTAGGTTTGGTGACTTCCTATGACGTGCCACAGGTTAATGGCTTTGCAACCCATTAACAATCTGATAATTACAGAAATACTGTATGTACATAAAATTCATACCATACTAAAACTTGATATATAACTTGAAGTACGTGGGGTACTCAAGAAGATTGATATATAACTTGAAGTACGTGGGGTACTCAAGAGGATTGAGATATAACTTGAAGTACGTGGGGTACTCAAGAAAAGATTGAATTATAAATAGGTACGTGGTGTACACATGAAACTGGATTTATATATGAAAACTTGATTTACTCACAAACTATGTTTTCATACAAAGTATACAAACATGAAATACAAAACTGCATGAATTCACACCAACTTTATGTTGACGTTTTTCCAAAAACTCACATGTATTTCAGGTAACTAGGATGGATGTGCGCGTGGTCTAGCTTATGCTCGTGGATGTCGCTTGTGTTTAACTTTGAATAAAGTTGTAAACTTTTAAGACAATGCTTTATGCGACTTAGCGATGTAAACGCTAACGAATGTTTTCAAATTATGGTATTTGAATGTTATTTTTACGAGCATGTAGCATGTTTACTCTTCGTATGCAATGAGAACCTTTCATGATCACACCTCGTGCTTCCGCCGTAGAAAGGGGTGTGACAAAGAAAAAGCACAATGGTTTTGTCAAAGGTCTCATGAACATCCTTAAGGGCAAGAAGAAGTAGGAAATTGTTGTTCCATGTTGTATTTCAATAAGTCCCTGCGAGGACGTTTATTTTGTTTTCATGTACCAAGTCCCTGCGTGGACTTACTTTCTGTTTCAGTAGCCCCTGCGTGGGCAGTGCTTTCCGTAGCCCCTGCATGGGCAATTTGTGTTGTTTTTCTTAAGTCCCTTTTTGGGCAATGTTGTACTCGTTTCATGGTTTAATGAAGTTATTTTCGATTTTAAATATGTATTTTATTACATCATGCTATATCATTTCAAATTTATTGATTTGCCAACAAATTTCTTAAAGGTATAACCTAGCCAAAATAGTAAATGGCTATGATGGTACAACCTTTTTAAGATAAGGACTCTCTGTTAACATCTGAAAACATGTTAACAATCCTGAATTGTGCGGTGCGAGAAACCACACAATCTTCCTAATGTACTTGGATTTTTCCAAGTCACTATTATAGCCTATATGATCAACATGAAGCATGGCTAATAAACATCGATATGATGTATACACCACAACATCCATTAGGGATGTATGCTTACATGCAAAGGTGTAATAATGACAATGAAAGTTTTATAAACTTCTTGTAAAAAAAAAGGCGATGAACTTTGTTCGACCCTTGAAGAAATCAATGATTATAATCGTCCTTGTGACAAGGCTTTGTGTCATCTAAATGTCCTTCGAGACGAGCTTTGTGTAATATGAATATGTCTTCATGACATTGACAGTGTGATTTATATTCCTCTGTCTAATAACAATATAAAGAATTATATCTCTTTGATTATTATTATTTTATATGGTCTATATGGTTTAATAATACCATGACCATCTAGTCATCAATATGATGATTTATTGCATAATTTAAATATACCATTACTGTTTGATATAGTATTTGAAAATGGCTGGCTCGGATGAAGCAAACAGTCATCCCACAGAAGGAAACAACACCAGGATTAATATCACTGGTGCCGAGCTGCAAGAAATGATAACCGCAGCAGTCGCTCAGGCTATGGATGCTAAATTTAAAGAGCCTAGTATTGTTAGGTCTCAAACTCATTCGAGAACCCATTCTCAACCCCATACCCATAAGAAAAGTGAGTCTCAGCACTCATCTAATCAGGGTAGTGAACCTAAGAGGCAGGTTGTCCTCGAGCCGACTCCCCGGTACACCAAGGGTTGTACCTACAAGTACTTTGTCTCCTATAAACCGAGAGATTTTACAGGAGAAAAAGGTGCAATCGATTGCATGAAATGGTTGGACGAGATGGAGACTGTGATAGACATCAGTGGATGTGCTAAGGAGGATATAGTGAAGTTTGTATCTCAATCTTTTAAGGGCGATGCCCTCACTTGGTGGAAAGCATTAGTACAAGCCACTAGGAAGGTTCCTTTATACAATCTGCCATGGAACAAGTTTGTTGATTTGGTTAAGGAAACCTATTGCCCTCAGCATGAAGTTGAGCGGATAGAGACTGATTTCCTCAACTTAGTGATGAAGGATCTAGATTGTAGATCCTATGTGACTAGTTTCAATTCAATGTCAAGGTTGGTACCGTATTTAGTCATTCCTGAACCCAAACGCATTGTGCGTTTCATAGGTGGTTTGGCTCCCGAAGTAAAAGGGAATGTTAAGGCTTCAAAGCCAACCACTTATAGGTCTGCTGTGGATCTATCTTTGTCCCTCACTCTTGATGTTGTGAGGAGTAGGGCAAAGAAAACCACTGATGATGGGAAGAGGAAGAGAGAGGAAGATAAGTCTCCTCAGTCAAACAAGAAAGGAAAAAGGGAACTTTAATTCCAAGAAGAGGCAGTCGAATGACAAGCCCAGGTGTAAGACTTGCAACAAAAGGAATTTTGGGAAATGCAACCAAGATCCACAGGCCAAACCGTGTGGGATCTGTAAAAAGAAAGGGCACAAGTCTGTTGAGTGCCGAAATATAAAGGATGCAACCTGTTACGGTTGCAATGAAAAGGGACACATTAAAACCATTTGCCCCAAGAATACAAAGAAGCCTGAGGAGGCAAAGAAGAACAACGCGAGAGTTTTTCAGATGAACGCGAAGGAAGCAGTGAACGACGATAACGTCATAACAGGTACCTTCCTCATCAATAATAATTATGCTAGAGTCTTATTTGATTCTGGTGCTGATAAGTCTTTTGTAGACCATAAGTTCTGTAAGATATTGAATCTGCCTATTAAGACTCTAGACATAAAATATGAGGTAGAACTTGCCGATGGTACCTTAGAAACAGCTTCAACTCTTCTTGATGGATGCTTCATATCCATCAAGAATCATTCTATCCCGCTATCCCTCTTGCCAATGAAATTGGATGGGTTTGATATAGTTTTAGGCATGGATTGGTTGTCGCATAACCAAGCCCAAATTGCCTGTGATAAAAAGCTAGTTATTATCAAAACCCCTTCTGGTGAATCCATTACTATTCAAGGAGATACACAATAAGGGTTGCCCAACAATGTGTCTATCCTTAAGGTATCACAGTGTTTGAAAAGCGGATGTGTCATCTATATGGCACAAGCTGTGAATGATCTGAAACCTAAGATTGAAGACATCCCAATGATTTCTGAGTATCCTGATGTCTTTCCTGACGAGTTACCCAGATTACCTCCTGAGAGGCAGGTAGAGTTCAGGATAGACATTTTACCAGGAGCTGCACCTATTGCCCGAGCTCCTTATCGCCTAGCACCTACCGAAATGAAAGAGCTCAGGACCCAATTAGATGACTTGCTGGAGAAGGGTTTTATACAACCTATCTCTTCGCCTTGGGGAGCTCCAATATTTTTTGTGAAAAAGAAAGACGGATCTATGCGCTTATGCATTGATTACCGTGAATTGAATAAGGTAACGATCAAGAATCGTTATCCTTTACCCATGATCGACGACTTATTTGATCAGCTCCAAGGAGCGAGCTTCTTCTCGAAGATTGATTTGAGATCTGGGTATCATCAACTCAAGGTTAGGTCTGAAGATGTGCCTAAAACGGCATTCAGAACAAGATATGGACATTTTGAGTTTTTAGTGACGCCTTTTGGGCTCACTAACGCACAAGCAGCATTCATGGACCTCATGAATAGAGTCTGCAAACCATACTTAGATAAGTTTGTCATCGTCTTCATAGATGACATACTTATCTACTCTCGTAACCAAGTTGATCATGAGAAGCACCTTAGATGTATCTTAGGATTACTTCAACAGGAGAAGCTATATGCAAAATTCTCCAAATGCGAATTCTGGCTTCGCGAAGTCCAATTCCTTGGACATGTTGTTAGTGAGCGTGGTATCCAAGTAGATCCCGCAAAGGTGGAAGCCGTGATGAATTGGGAAGCACCAAAGACTCCTACCGAAATTCGTAGTTTTCTGGGTTTAGCTGGATATTATAGAAGATTCATTGAGAACTTCTCAATCATAGCTGCACCATTAACTTCTTTGACCCGTAAGAATGTTAAGTTTGATTGGGGTCCGAAACAACAAGAATCCTTTGAGATTCTTAAGAAGAAATTGAGCAATGCTCCGGTGCTAACCTTACCTGATGGAATTGAAGAGTTTGTCGTATACTGTGATGCTTCACACACCGGTATGGGTTGTGTGCTTATGCAATGAGGCAAGGTGATTGCCTATGCATCCTGGCAATTAAAAGTGCATGAGAAGAATTACACCAACCACGATTTGGAGTTGAGTGCCGTTGTATTCGCACTAAAGTTATGGAGACATTATTTGTATGGAACTAAATGCGTGATCTTTTTTTTATCACAAAAGTCTCCAACATTTGTTCAATAAAAAAGAGCTCAATATGAGACAACGCCATTGGATGGAAACCTTAAATGACTATGATTGCGAAATTCGCTACCATCCTGGTAAAGCGAATGTGGTCCCAGATGCTCTAAGCCGAAAGGAAAAAAGTTAAACCAATTAGGATCAATGCCAAAAGCATTGAGTTGAAGAATAGTCTGAATGAAAGACTATTAGCTGCACAGAAGGATGTTGTTTTGGAAGTTAACCTTCCAAATGAAAAGTTAGGTATAACTGCTGAACAGTTAGCACCTGGAAAGGATGGAATTCTCAGAATGAACGGAAGGATTTGGGTTCCTATTCAAGGAGGCCTTCGAGATATAATCCTCCAGGAAGCCCACAACTCCAAGTACTCAGTTCACCCGGGAGGTGACAAGATGTATCAAGATTTGAAAACTAATTATTGGTGGATAGGGTTGAAGAAATCTATTGCCACCCATGTAGCTAAGTGCTTGACCTGTGCTCAGATTAAAGCTGAACATCAAAAGCCATCGGGCTTGTTGCAACAGCCAGAACTTCCCACATGGAAGTGGGAAATGGTAACTATGGATTTCATAACCAAGTTACCTAAAACAAGGCACGGAAATGATACCATATGGGTTATAGTTGATAGACTGACAAAGTCAGCACATTTCTTGCCCATCAAGGAGACTCATAGCTCCGATAAGTTAGCCCAGTTGTATGTAGATAAAATTGTAGCTCTTCATGGCGTACCGGTATCTATTATCTCTGATAGGGATACTAGATACACCTCGCACTTTTGGAAAAGTTTCCAACAATCTTTGGGTACACATTTGAATTTTAGTACTGCTTACCATCGTCAGACTGATGGACAGAGTGAGCGTACAATTCAAACTCTGGAAGACATGCTTCGTGCATGTGTTATTGATTTAGGTGGTAGTTGGGATGACCACCTGCCATTAATCGAGTTTTCCTATAACAATAGCTACCATACTAGCATTCAGGCTGCGCCTTTTGAGGCATTATATGGTAGGAAATGCAGAACGCCTGTTTGTTGGGCAGAAGTAGGAGAAGTTCAATTATCAGGACCTGATATAGTCCTTGAAACAACGGACAAGATTGTCCAGATTCGTGATCGCCTAAAAGCTGCCAGGGATAGGCAGAAAAGTTATGATGATAAGAGGCGAAAACCTCTAAAGTTTGAGGTAGGCGATAAAGTTCTGTTGAAAGTGTCACCCTGGAAAGGTGTGATGCGTTTTGGTAAAAAGGGCAAGTTGAGCCCTAGGTATATTGGACCATTCGAGATTATTGAATGTGTCGGCAGTGTAGCTTATAAGCTGAACTTACCTGAGAAGCTAAGTGGGATTCATAATGTGTTTCACATCTATAATCTCAAGAAATGCCTAGCCGATGAATCACTAGTTATGTCTTATAAAGACATGCAAATTGATGAAAGCTTGAGATTTGTTGAAAGACCTATATCGATCGAGGATCGACAGATTAAAAAGCTCCGAAGGAAGCATGTACCTATAGTAAAGGTCAAATGGGACGCCCGTAGAGGTCCCGAATATACGTGGGAAGTTGAGTCCACTATGCGACAAAAGTACCCTCACTTATTCCAGTAAATCTCGGGGTCGAGATTTCTTTTAAGGGGGTGAGGATGCAACATCACGTAAAAACGTGTCCAATTATGAATAGACACGTGTCCAAAACTCTAAACATGTGAAAGATTTAGTTTGAAGGACCAAAGTTGTCGAATAGTGAAACTATGAAACCACAGGGACTAAAAGTGTCAACATGCCAAACTTGTGCCTCTGAATGACCTTACATAATGAATATATTCTTAAACGAGTGGTTGATTGGATATAAGAAGCCGTTTATGAAAATAATCGGAAGATTATTAAATTACAAGGGTTAAACGTGTCAACATGTCATTCCTGACCTCTGAGTGACCTTTTAACAAAACCGAGGCTTCAAAACATTCAAATATACTCTTACGAATAAGTGGTATAAATTTCACGTGGTTTCGAGATCGTTAAGCATGTTTTCAAGATTTTGGGCCAAAAGTGTCAACTTGATGAAACTTGCTTTCATAGGAGTATTTAACGAACCGGAGCCTAACGAAGTTAGTTTATACACCCTTGAGCCTTAACAAATTAACTACAAGGGCCTTGGTTGCCAAAAATGGAGTTAAAAAGGGTTTAAAACGATCAGGGACTAAAGCTGCCAACATTTAAACTTGTTTTACCTGATCAGCCAGTCCAAGCGGCCCGAGTAAGCCCCCCCCCCCCCCACCTTGGCTTACGCGCCCCGCCTCAGAGTGCCAGTAATAGAAAAATGTTGACAGGTGCGGGTTTTGCCTGTTCCACTGCCTTAGCCTAGTTTGTAACGACCTAGGGAGCTGTAAGTAGGTTAATTTCAATAGCTAGGACACCTGGGGTGATCCCAGGGCCTCCAATAACACCTGGAAGTGATCCTTGATCTTGCAATTCACTATATAAGGAGAACTAGTTCTTGAGTTTTCAAACACACTTGCAACATTTGCTAACCTACAACTTTTGGAGCTGGCTAAGGACATGGAGAAGACTTTGAAGTGTAGAAAAGACTGCTAGGACCTTTAGTAAGCCTCTAATTTCTTGTTTAGTCATTTAGTTTAGCTTAATTACTCTAAAGTCAAACTTATCGTAAATTTAGTTTGACTTTCGTTTTAATTACATTTGGTTTAACCACTGATCAAATTGAAAGTGGTTATAGAACCACATTAGTGTAGGTGATTAACCCTTAAAAGGGCACCTCCTAATTATCTCGTTTGACTGGTCAATTGTCGGGTCAAAGTTGTTTGACAAAAAGTCAAACTGGACAGAATGTTTGAATATGATAAAAATTAATAAACCAGAGGTTCTAAATTATATTTTAACATTCTAATGACTGGGTAATTAATATTAAAACATGTTTCATCAGTCCTAACCCAACAATTAATAGTCTAAGGTCAGTTTATAACCGAAAGTCGCAAAAGCTTGACTTTTGCTTTGACTTTCAGTTCTGACCCGTTCAAGCTTAAATCTCCCATGTTTTAAGCTTCCATTAGGACCACATTACTTAGTAGTATAACCCT
>JARYGA010053953.1:0-31371 GCA_030545235.1 Helianthus tuberosus | reverse complement strand
TTGGAAATATGAATCTGTTAAATACATTGACCTTATGAATAGTATGTATATTACAGTATGTGAAATATATGATTATATAGATATGTATATCTATAAGGAAATCCAAAAACCATAAGGATTAACAATTTAGAATAAAACACAAGCATGTGTGTCAATGATAATTCTAGATTTCTTTATTAGGAATCTCTCGTATACATCTATAATTCCGATATCAAAAACTATTTCATTTGATCATTTGTCTCGTAACTCACGCGAGAAGATAAACGATGTAAACCCTTTATGTTGGGACGCCATCGAAAGTATAAGAATTCCCTTTGCATTACCTTATTAACGCATTACGAAACCTGTAGCTAAAGTTGTGCTAGGCACAAAACGTCTCAAAACCTACGCTAATGAGAATAATTCTACTTTCTTTAAGAACTCTTGCGAAGATAATAGTGACCACGACTAGATGCACTTACAAAAACTCTTCACCTATAATCCTACTAAGATTACCAGTAACAAAAGAGTTGCTGCAACAATACATGGGCTTAAAGGACTGAAGTGTCATAACCATTAGTATATATGTTAAGAAAAATGAAGTAATGTATGCTTCAAAATTTAGACATTTAGATAGTGAGACCCGAGCTTCAAAACACATGGTCAAGACATATGCCATGAAATGGAGAGAACTGACATAAAGGAAATTTTGTCTGCTTCATAAAAAGGAACAAATGGAAACAATGACTCCTGGGGGTTTGCAAGCCAACCAGAGAAGTGACCACAAGGAGGCAAGACAGACCAGCCGACAAAGTTCGTCTCTGTGAGGAAAGCTGCGAGTTATGCACGGAAGTAAGACATAGCATATATGGTCTCGGAGTTCATTAACGCTAGAGGCATGGAACTGAAAGAAATTCCGAACGACGTTTCCCAGAGGATCTACTTAGACTATCACACGATCGTGAGAAGAAACTTAGAATTCATCCGAGACTAGGAACAACACCGATTGTTATATCACAAAGTTAAGACTAATGTAGTAGTTAATGCTTTAAGTCATAAGTTTCATAGGAAGCCGAATCAAGAACGTGCTCTTAGATTAAATTGCGGATAGATTTAATGAAATAATTAAAGAGTACCCAAGAAACAGCAATCAAGGATGATGCTGAAGGATTATAAAGAAATAATGAAGGAATCAGAACAAAGAACTAATGGAAATTAGTGATTCCATAAAGAATTCGAGTACCTATTCAAGGAAACCAGCAAGAAAGGATTCTCGAAGAAGCCCATAGAACTAAGTATTTGATACATCGTGTAAGTAATATGAGGTATCGAGGTTTGAATTACTGATAGATAAGAATGAAAAAGGATGTAGCAAGTTATGTCTCTAAGTATTTAATCGATTAGCAAGTTAAAGCTGAACATTAGAACCCTTTAGGTTTACCTTAATGATTAGAAATGTCAGTATGGAAATGGAATTGATAACAAATGAATGTTATTACCAAAATCCCCAAAACAATAAGTTGTAACGACACAATCTGGGTCAGTTCTGAAGGAAACCCTTTAGTATAAAACGCTTAGTTAAGTGGTATGTGGACGAAATAAGTCTTGTTACATAGAATCCTGTTATCTATTGTATTAAATCAAGATAGTCATTTCACTTCTCATTTCTAGGAAAATTTTAACCCGACCTATTTTGATGTAGTGTGAAGGAACACTAAAAAACATAAAAGATGTGCTAAGTACATGTGCAATAAATATTGGTGAAAGTGGGATTATCACCCATAAGATTTTTTCAATAATTAACCTACAAGTATTAGTGTTACCCGTTTGAAGCACTTTATGGATGAAGGTACCATCCAGTACATTGGACAGAAGTAAGAGAAAATCAACTATCAGACCATTAGACTGGAAAATCATTAGAATTAGAATAAGAATATACTAAAAATCTCTCCATAAAAAGGAATAGTCAGATTCAGTAAGAAAGAAAAGCTATGCCCGAGATTTGTTAGATCATTTGATATTATTAAAAGGATTGGGCCAGTAGCTTATCAGTTAAAATTTCCGAAGGAAATGGCATGATATAAAGGTAAACAATAAGTCCATTGAAAGATCTTCCAAGTCAAAGATAAGAATCTCAAAGCATGGAAAATGGTTCTGGTCAAAGTAAAGTGGAATTCAAAGTAAGGACCAGAGTATACCTGGAAACTAGGATCAGTGTCGAATTAAGAATATTCCTCCAAATTTCCGTAAATCTCGAGGACGAGATTTAAAGCAAGGTGGGGAGGATGTAACAACCCTCAAAAATACTCTCAAACGACAACATGTGATCAAAACCAGAAGTGCTCGCGATGAAACTTGCATATTCAATTTGGAAAATTTAGCGATTAAGGAATCTTGGCGTTCGACGAACTAAATCACATAAAACTAGTCTTATTAGATTCACAATTATAAACCAAACAATTTAGGATCAAGACCCAAACATCCGTGATAAACACCAGCACGAAAATCGAGAAAAACGCACGATTGGACGAGAAGGGCGGCCAAGGACACGCGTCATGACACTGCGACACTTGTCAGGCCTACGTGTAACACGTGGCGACCAAAGCCAGGTCGACCCTCCCCGCGACACGCGCCAGGGGAGGCCGACCCGTGCGCGACACGCGAGGGAGACCAAATGTTGGTATATAACAGGCAGTAGTGGGACTGAAATCTGTGCACCAGTTCGATCAAATTTTAACGAACTATCTCTCTCGTTCTCCGTTTTCTTTGCACTAAAACCCCTAAACCCCGAAACTCTGCTCGTTATCAGGGTAATAACTATAATCACGGATACGGTACTATATCTGATTGATTGAAACTGATCCAACGGATGTTTAAGTGTGTCACACCCCTTTCTACGGCGGAAGCACGAGGTGTGATCATGAAAGGTTCTCATTGCATACGAAGAGTAAACATACCACATGCTCGTAAAATAACATCAAATGCCATAATTTGAAAACATAAGTTTAGCGTTTACATCGCTAGACAGCTTAAAACATTGTCTCAAGAGTTTACAACTTTATTTAAAGTTAAACACAAGCGACATCCACGAGCATGGGTAAGACCGCGCGCACATCCACTTCTAGTTACCTGAAATACATGTGAGTTTTGGAAAAACGTCAACATAATGTTGGTGTGAATTCATGCAGTGATTGTTTTAAATACTTGAATGGAAACATGGTATGTAACTTGTAGAATGTATGAATGTTTGAATGTGACTTGTAAAACGCATCTATAACTGAGTACTATGAATGTTTGAATGTATTGACAACACATATCTGTAATCTCCTTATCATGAATGTTTGACTGTGTGAGATCGCTAGTGGTTTGCAAGGCCACTAACATATGTCACGACATAGGAAGCCACCAAACCTAGGCATTTTTGTCGACTTTGACTGAGACACAGAAGCACTCATTGGTAGAAGTAGGCCAAGAGTGGGGTTGCCTGAAACCCATTAGATCTAACCTTTTGTTCCGCGGTCTGAATGTATACGTTGATTAATGGTGCTTATGGTGCCCTATTCGAGACATGATCTAGAATGTTTCACTTGAATGTTTTTGTACTCCATCATACCATATGTAAACAATGTAACATTTGTAACATGTATTTCACCCCCGAAGTTATAAAACCAAAAACAGTTAAAGAAAAGGGGGAGCATGAACTCACAACTTTGCGTTCCTTGCGTCGTAAAGCTTCACCGGGTTTGCTTATAGTGCGTCGTGACCTAAACGTGTTTTATTATCGTTAGTCACTAGACTTGTATATGTTTCCTTGTATTTTGCACCCGAATTATGTATCTTGTATGTTGTACGTGTATTTTTGTGTTTATACTTCTCATGAGTATTTAGTGTATTTAGGTTATATCATCTTTAGGGTAATTTATCTAGTTCACAAATTTATCATAGAATCACGCAGGCGTTTTACTTTGAAATACATATTCTGAATATATATTTAACAAGTTTCGTTTATGAAAATCCACTTCCGACACTTGGTTATTTTGTAATAAAAACCATGGCGAAATTTATATTTTGGAAAACAAGTTAAAAATGTATTTATAACACTTGTTACCAAAAATATTTCTAAGTGTTATATTTCTAGAAGAATTTCGCCAGAGTTTCCTCTGTAATTGGAGGTGTCCACGCTTACAAGCGTATCATTTTCTTTTGCAAAATCATTCAATCAGTTCTCAATTAACCAACCCGACATTCAGACATGCAAAACACTACTTATAATATTTCAGCTTTAGTAATAAAAACTGGACTGTTTTTAATCATTTTATTAAAATAGTTATCCTTCTCCAAAAATTACGAAATTTTTACAGAATGTTACGTACGTCCCAAATTTTATTGTGTAAAAATTTCGGGGTCCAGTTCATTACCAATATTTTATAATAAATCATCTACCCGACTGCAATCAGATTTGTTACTTTCTGATTGTAGTTTACGGAAAAATTCGCTAAAAATAATCATAAGTCCGATTGACGAAATTCCAGTGGGTGAATTACGGCGACAATAGTGACCGTCTATTGTAAAAATTTCATGAGCTAATTCTACTCGGTTTTTAAGCTATGACTCCGTATACAACACACTTTTTCAGCAGAAAAATCGCAGCTTGAGCTGCTGTTACAAAACGGCACTTTAAAAATAGTAAACGAAGTCAAAAATTGTGATTCCAGTGCCATTAGAACCGTATTTCATAGTACATAAACCTAGACTTCAGAAAATACATTTTTCGTTCAGTTAAGATTCTGTTACAGCCCGTTAAAGTCTGTTAAAAGTGCAAGACAGCATGCTGTTTAGAGGTTAAATGTTACTAAAACGCGTCAACCATTGTTCTAGTGTTAAACATTAACTACAATTTTCGAATAATTCACGTAGAAGCGATTAAAGAGTTAAATCGAAGACTTACAACTAGCACAAAGGCTAGGGAAGAAACACTAGAGAAGAATGAATGGGTAGAGGCTTATGGTAGAGGTCCTTGATGATCCGTGAGCTCCACCCTTCGTAAACCACCTTTGTGCACCTTGTAGTGATTTTGGAATACTTGAACTTGGAATAAGAATAAGAAATATTGCTAGTATATGGCAGGAGGTTCGGCTGAATTATGTAAGGGAATAAGGGAATTATTTTTGCAAGTTACTTACAACTCACTAACCTCTAAAACACATGCTCACAAATTCCAACCTTTGCAACCTTCAAGGGAGTGGCATGGGAAACATGAGTGGCATGAAGGAATCTTTGAATGTATACATGTAGGTCGTAAGTTTTGAGATGGGGGGAGGTTAATTGGAATTTATTTGGTAAATGGGGGATTAGTTAGGGGGTGCTAGGTGTAAGTATGAACATTAGAAGTTGTGCATGCATGCTTACATGTTTCCAAGGGGTATGTTGGGGAATCTTTGTGAAGTACAAGACTTTGGAGTGTGGGATGCTCTTGTTGACCGAATATTTGGTTAGGGGTGGGGTAATTTGTAAAGTTTGTGGGTAAATAAATTAATTAGTGGGAGTTTTAATGTTATGTCTAGTGTTTAGCGGGTACCGGGTATTATGTAAGGTGTTATAGTGTACGGGGGCCATGACTAGCCAAGAAATAATTTAACAAATGTATTTGACAAATTTTAGTGTCCCGGGTAATGTTCGGTTGTTCGGTTAGATACTGATCCGTTAAAGTGCTAAATTACCCTTTTTAGTGTCTTTTAAGCATCTTTTTGTATCCTTTCAATTCCCAACACTTGGGGAAGTATTCTGGATGATAAAACGAAGTTTCTGCATAGTATTCATGTGTTTAAATGCTGATTAGGGCTGAATTACATAAAATTCTGCACTTAAAGTGCGTTTCGGGTGCTTCTTAGTGCGTATATTAGCTTCCGTACGGTATATATGTAAACCCTTGTATGTGTTCTTGGGTTTTAATGTATTCTAGTTGTTGGACCTACACCTAGATTCCAATTTTATTGCCTGACTGTTTTCTGCAGTCCTGTTGACACAGTGTGTCTTACTGGTGAGTTTACTAGTATTTCTGACGCAACGCTCTCGTTTATGCATAAAGTAATATTTTGTAGTATACAATGTGCATGAATTCACTTGTTTAGCATGTAATCAGTCAATTTAAGCACATAATTGCAGTCGTTAAATAATAATTAAAGTGTACGGAAATTACCGGTTTGGGCCAGTTGTCACAAAGTGATGCCTGTATATGGCTATACTTTGTCTTTCATTGTGAGTTTTGATCTCGTGATTATCGTTAAAGTTGAATTGGGTTAATACACTAATACGAGTTCCATTGTATCTAGCATTAGAACTCATAATCAGGAAGCTGTTAAACTAGTATATCAAACTTAGCAATTAAGATAACTTAGCAGTTAAGAAAACTTAATAACTAAGGAAACTTAACAGGAAAGGAAACTTAGCAGTTAAGTAAGCTAAGTAAGTTATTTAATCAGCTAGTTACGTTATTTAATTAATCGGCTAAGTAAATTACTTGATTAAACCGTTAAGATTAATTAATCGATTAAGTAAGATTAATTAACCAGTTAAGTAAGATTAATTAAGTTAAGTAAGATTAATTAATCGGTTAAGCAAGATTAATTAAGTTAAGCAAGATTAATTAAGCTAAGCAAGATTAATTAAGCTAAGCAAAATTAATTAAGCTAAGCAAGATTAATTAAGCTAAGTAAAATTAATTAAACAAATTAAACACCTAGATAGATATACATGAAAATAAATATATATGAGATAGATAATATCAAAGGAATGTGCTAGGAAGGTGTAAGATGATATATATGTAGGTAGGAAGCTTCCTAGAAAATGTATAGGTAACTTCCTAGAAAAGTATATAGGAAACTTCCTGTAAATTTCATATTTCCTACCTATAAATAGGAAGCTTAGGATTCATTTTTCTTTGCTCATTTCTTCTATTCTTCTCTCTATACGTTGGTGTTCTAACCAATAATCACCGATGCGATATTCTGTCCGATCGATTCGGGAGCCAACTAACGAATGCCAAAGTGCTGTCTACACAAGACTATACTTTGTGAATTTCGTTCTGA
This sequence comes from Helianthus tuberosus, assembly GCA_030545235.1. Classification (NCBI taxonomy): domain Eukaryota; kingdom Viridiplantae; phylum Streptophyta; class Magnoliopsida; order Asterales; family Asteraceae; genus Helianthus; species Helianthus tuberosus. The sequence continues at coordinate 24,304 of JARYGA010053953.1, read as the reverse complement.
AACGAATGCCAAAGTGCTGTCTAAACAAGACTATACTTTGTGAATTTCGTTAAGGTTCTGATCTCGTGACCATCGTTAGGTTTGATGTGGTTCTACACTAATACGTATTCCACTCTGTTAAACTAAATGTTTAACTACCCGAAATTCGACACTATACACTTACAATCAAAATAGATGCTCAATCATCAGAAGATTCAGAACTATAAAGTAGATGCTTAGAATCAAGATGCTTGTTTAATCAAGACTATATGCTAACAAGGTTAGTCATTCTCTTTTTACCAAAATTGTTTTCCAAAACCCTATTTATTTTCAAAGTTATAATTACAGGGATTAAGTCTTTGTAATCTTCAATTACTGCCGGTATGTGGGGTTTTGTATACATTACTTGATACCCGTCATCATTGGACAACGGGTTAGTCAATGGGTGATCTGACCATAGTCACAGATACGGTCGAGTGACAAATACCGATTTGGGGTAATTGGTTGATAGAAACAATATAATCACCCTTAATACTGTATATTTATAACAATGTGTCGTTTTGTACAAAAATGAATGAACTCACCAGTATTTCCTGCTGACCAAACCTTTTTAAAACGCGTTTCAGGTAATGACAGTAGATTGGAATAAAAGGAATGATACGGCACCGAAAGGCTTAAAGAAGTGGCTTATTTTATCAATTGAATTAAATTAAGAAAACATGGTTTCATGTATTCCGGTTTATCCCTTATTAAAGCTACCTCTGGAAAACATGGGTTTTATCCCATCTATTTAATAAATAAAATCCGGTGTTTTCTAAACTCTGATATTTTTCCTAACTCACGGTCCTGATGAATATTTCCGCTGCAATGTTTTTAAAATAACCACCGGTACCACTTGACTGCTCGCGGCTCCCGTCCAGGGTATGGTCGGGGGTCGTGACACTCCCCCTCCGCCTGAGGTTTCTTTCAGGCTCGCTGGCGTTTTGCTTTCGATGACGCTAGCACAGTTTGCGGTGCATTGTGGTTTATACATGCAGGAGGAGATCGAGACTGAGGTTTACACAGCGGGGCTAGTGGTGGTTGATAGACCCACTCTTTTAGGGTTTTGGCAGGTGATTGCGGGGGCAAATCATTGGGAGCACGACAAGTCGAAGGGGAGGGTGTCGTTTATTAACGACCCATAGTACAGGTACGTACGTTTATTACAGCAATTATTGTGATTATGTGTATTGTTTATTAATCTCTGTTTCTGTATTTCGCTAACACTATCTGCAGGTATATGCACCATATGTTCGCTACTTCTATTGCAGCGCGAGGCTACAGCCGTGAGTGGTGTACGACCACAAATCTTTTTTTCTTTTACTGTTTGTTGTACAGGAGGCCGTGCGCACTAGCACACGGTCTAGCCCAGTACTACGCCTCCGCCCATCACCGGCAGGAGCGCGGATTTTTGTATGGCGGCGCGTACCTGACCGTCATTGCCCGTTCATTGGGCATCGTACCGGAGGAGGACCCACATCTACGGACGCCGCCAGTCATGCCGACGCGGATGGGTTTTCCATCGCTGTGGGGGATGACACTGATCAAGAGGTTCCCTGTTGGCCCGCGGTTTAAAAACCGCAACGGGGGCATATGGAGAGAGGAACCCCTACCAGAGCAGTTCGAGCTCGTCTATCCTCCGGCAGATCCTGCTGATGCAGTGCCCGTGGAGGACCCTCCAGTGGATTTAGACGGTGCAGCGATGCCACAGCCACCGCCACCTCCCGAGGCGCCTCAGTTTCCACGTCACGTTATTCCAGGTCATGCCCCAGGAGCTGCGCTACATCCGGATGTACGAGCCGAGCTTGACAGGCTCAACAATTTGGTAGGTTGGTTGGTACGGGTCGAGCAGGATAGACGAGAGAGAGAGGGATTACCCCCAATACCGCTTCCACCAGCTCGAGCACCACATCAGCAGCAGCAGCCGCAGCAACAGCCCCAGCAGCCAGATCCAGATTCAGATTTGGATTTGGATGCATAGACCTGTTGTTGTTTTTATTTTTGTTATGGATGTACAAACTTATCTTTTATATTTTAGTTATGGATGTACAGACTTATCTTATATATGTCATATTTATGTTTGTTTTCAATTATTCGGTTACTTAATGATTGTTGTCTTAAATTGATATAATATGGAAACAATATATCCCCTGAATATAATACGGAAACAATATTTGAACGAGATAAAATTTTAATCGGAAGAATAATATTTAAAAAAGTAAAATGTTAAAAACATTATAATATTTAATCGATACAATATATTTAAAGAGCCGATTTTTAAAATAGGTGATTTTTTATAGTGTAAAAAACAAAAAAACAAAACTTTTTTTAAAACCAAAAAAATTTTCGCTAAAAAAACACATCTTCAAAAACTATCAAAAAAATCATACCAAAACCCACCAAAACACCCCTTATTTCAACAACAAAAAAACAAAGCCCTAGGCGTCTCGTATAGGGCTGTACTCTGCGTCTAGGGTTTCACTACAGGAAAAACAGAGTTTTAGCGGCGACAATTGTCGTCGCTAAAAGTACCGTTTGTCGCCACTAACGGTATTAGCGGCGACTTGTCGCCGCTAAAGGGTCGCCGCTAATGCTCCGTCGCTAAAGAGCAGATGTCGCCGCTAAAGAGTCAATAATAGTAGAAAAAAAATTCCATTGTATTGCTATTTCCAGTTTTCTAAATACATACCAAAGTCCAAACCGTTGATAGTTTCGTACATAAACGTTAACTAGTTCGAAACCGCAAACAGAACCAAAAATAAGAGCAAATGCCACAAAAAGAAACCTAGTAACATAACCAAAATACCTACATTTGACTCCCACGCATTGGTGCAGTCTCCTGTCTAAGTTCTCTCAGAATCTGCAAATCATACAAATCGTTCCTTCTTTCACTCATACACAATTAATCAGCTGAATGTTTAACCAGAATTCACTAGAGTTCACATGATTTTTCAACTTCTTACCAGTGGTTCCCTAACATTAGCGAGCAAGTAGTCGTATATCCACGGAGTAACACTAGTAACCTGCTTAATGTTGTAGTTGTGGACCTTATGGTCACTGGTTGTAGTGGTCACATTGGTGATTAATCGAGTTAGGTGGCGCGGGGGTGCGGACTCGTTTGACACGAATGTTATTTGTGCCTTGTTTTAATTATTAGTTTATTAATAAATTATTGTTGGGCTTAATGCATATCATTAAAAAAATATGATTAGCATAATTTAAGTGAAGAGCTGTTAATTAGAGTTGGCACTTTGAACCAATTATAGGTAAATTATTGATTTGAGTGATACTTTGGCTCTAAGTCTAACAGGTCACATGGGTTAAATTTTGATCGGTTATAATGGAAACATATCAAACGGGTCAAAAGTCACCCAAAATGTATTTAGAATGCATAAAACTTCCTAAACCGTTTTATTTAAATCATATCTTCATTGTATTAAAAACGGGTCGGGTTCGGGTTGACCCGTATAACATGAAAGTCAACTATTAATAAGAGAGATCTCATCAGAAGGTGATTAGTGGTCATTATAAATAGAAACCCTGTTCTATTTACCAGAACAAAACTATGAAGTGTTCATCAATTATTACAGTAGATGTTACTTACAGTTGAATCTCTTTTTGGGTATCTTGCCATTGTTGAGCGTATAAAGAAAGTTTTTTACAGTATCAGCACTAAATCGAGCAGTATACTGCAGTAAACAGAGATTAAAAAGATAGATTAAGATCAGTGTGGGTTGCATTATTGCTAACAAAGACATGAAAAACTGGAACAAAAAAGCACCTGAACAACAACATAGTACTTTGAATTTTGGCGGTCACTGCAATCTGTAATATCAGATGCAGCTTGAGTATTTACCTGCAAGCAACAACATGATAAAGAAAGTATTAATATGCAAAGGAAGCTATCAAGTTATATCGTTGTAATTATTTACTGTGAGCTTGAGAAGAAATTGTTCTTTGTCTATATTATTTAAGACGTTCGACTATTTGCTACTACATTTCCTATTTGTATTGTCTCATTTTGTCGTTGAAGTGTCATGTTATCTAACTACGTGTTCTGTAATATCGGATAGCTGCTATTGATTTGTATCATTCTTTAACTATTTTGCTTCAGTTGTACATGTTATATTTTCTTCAGCCACCTGAAAAAGACTAAACTCGTTTAAGCCCAACTCGTTTCGAGCCGAGCTTGGCTCATTTGCACCCCTACTCAAAAGCATGTTTTTTTTTTTTTCAAAAACTAGATTGCAAAATGAAACAAGGTCCAAATTAAATGACAAGGTAAAATGAAAGATCAAGTTAACTTTCCGCATCTGATCATGATTTAGCAACTGATTTCGGCTTATTATGCTAAATAAAATGAAACAGAGAGTGATATCATGATAATAAAAACGACCATTCCATTCCAGGTGTAGAAAGCTGAGTTTTAAGAACTTAAATCTCTATACTCAACCCTATGATTTACAACCCTATGACTTACAACCCTATGACTTACTATCTAACTCTTTCTTTCAAAAGAACAATTCAAAAAATACATAAAATAATAACAAATCCAAATCGATAACAATTAGCAAACGATCAAACATACCGAGATCCCAAACTTGAAACTTGTTGTTATATTGCACCGTCTCTACATTAAACCCGAACACTGCACAGAAAAAACTCCACATCAGCCCACACAATCAATCAACAAATCCAATCAAACATAAACAAGAAACAGAACCAACTTGGAAAAGTGGAGACAACTTCGCCCATTTGAAGCCGATCTAAACACCAATTCAACACCAAATCAACAACCATTACAAAACTTAACTAGCATAAAATATCAAATCCATTAAAAAAGCAGAGATCATACAAAGTATAGTGGTTTCGCCAGCATTGTCAAGCCCTAGAACAAGAATTCGAGCTTCTTTGTTTGTGAATGACTGTTGATTTGTATTTATGAGTGATGAGGATAACAAAGCAGGTGATGGACACAAAACCGACTCCAGAGCAAAAGATACACCCTGCAACAACAGCATTGAAACCTGAAATACACAGCAACCTAATACACTTGACACCAACCTAACCCAACCCGGTTTGACTTTTTTAAGCTTCACTCCAAACCAGTTTGAACCGGGTTCGGGTTCAAACCCTAACCCGATTGGGGACCTCTAACTTCAACTCATCTCTAAACCTATTTATTAAAAAAAAATGCAGCAATTAAACTCTGATTTAAGTCAAGAACAACACAATAACCTGCTATACTACATTTAATTACAGAAATTTGACATTTTAACTCAAGAAATTTGTGTAGATAATACAAATCAGAGACAACTTGGCTCGAACTTAAGAAATTTGGGTAGAAATTTGACAATAACCTACTATACTACTCTTAACTCAAGAAATTTGTAAATATATAAACTAATTAGAGACAATTAAAGGAAACAAGATTACCTGTGGTGCGACAGCGCAGAGGAGGTGGACCTGCAAGGCGGTGCGACGGCGCAGAGGAGGTGGTCTGGCCAGGTGGTGCGGCGTCAATTGAGGGATTGAGGGATTGGAGGAGGCGGCAGTAGTGTGATTTGGGAGGGAAGGAGCGAGTCTATAGCCCGCCCAAGGTTTTAATAACCTTTGAAACATCAACCGTCAGATTGTCTTTTGATCGAATGGCCAGGAATTGATTTAAAAGAGTGGACACGGATAGGGCCTTTAGCGGCGACTTTTCGGGAGTCGTCGCTAAAGGTGTCGCCACTATTGCTGAAATTTCTTGTAGTGTTTCTTAAACTTTGTGCCTGACACCCTCTGAAGACCCCTTGAATTCAGTGCCTAGACGCCTCTTATAGCCCTATACGAGGCGTCTAGGGCACAAAAAGTGTGAAAATAGGCGCAGAGGGTGTCCAGATAGTCCAAGCCTTAAAATTAAATTAATTAAATAAAATACTAAAATAGAACATTTCAAAACATTTAGATTAAATTTGGGCTCGAAATCTTGAATCACCAGTTTGGTCTTTCACAAGCTTTCATTGGGCCGGCATATCCCCCAGTTCTAAACTAGGGTTTACTACTTTACCACTCTACATATACCCCATCGTTTGTTTTCGCTTATCATATCTTTCCCATACTTGATTCACTTTCATTTCACAAATGCAAACTAAATATTTTGCATTGGCCATGGTCTAATTCAAATAAAAAAAAAGCATTAGTAAGAGTGTATTAGTAAGACCATGAAGACGAACAAAGTAAAGATCGGAAACAAGATCTCGCCACTTTCTGCACATGCGCTTGAAGCGGATGATTGCTTGGACTGGAAGTCTGGATAACACGTCCAACATGACACTTTCTGGTAACACGTCTTCCATCGTTAGAGAATACAAAACTAGGGTTTTGGTGTTTGTGGAATGGTTGAAGGCATTCGTCTTCCATGCAGAATATATAAGAAAGTGTTTTAGGGCTAGGCCCAATAATGTATTTTGAGCCTTGAAAATTATTTAAAGGTTATTTATTTACTAATTATAAAATCAAACACTAGAATTCATTGATTTCTAATTGATATAATCTTTGATAGAAATCATTTAAAACTGGGACAGGTATGTTTATCTCCGAAATTAACGTTGCTATTTATGTTGGGATATGGTAATGTGCATATCATACATATATATATATATATATATATATACTACTTTAATAAGGATATAGGAAGGACAGAATGGTAATTCAGCAAGGTGTTGAAAACACCCTCAATGCACAATGTACAAGTCTTAAGGCACCAAGAAACACAAACAATTTACCCTTTAACTGGTTCATCTTCAGCCGTCCATTTCTCTCACTTTTTCACACGGATCGCGATCTAACGGCTGATATTCAATTCACACGGATCGACCTTTCCATTTCCTTCTCTCTCACAACTCACATAGTCATAAAACTTCATCAGACCTTCTCTCTCTCTCTCTCTCTCTCTGCGACTCAAGAACATCATGCCAAATCTCTCACCAGATGCCGTTTCATGACAACATCTGTGAGGATTTCACCAGATCGATGAAGGTAACCTGCAACCCTTGTTCTAGGAATCTTGAAAATCTTTCATCAGGTCTTACTCCTTTTCTCTCTATCTCTCTCTCAAATTCATCAACACTGAACCACGGGGTTAGATCTAGAGCATCTGCCATCATCTTCTCTTTGCTACGTTGTGCAGGTGGTCTCATTTAGGGCTTTTGATTTTTGTTTCTATCTATTGATTTATTTAATCACATACATGGTGGAAGGATTGTTCATTGTTTTAACATCCATGAATAGCAGGTCCTGATCTCTTCCCCTTCATTTGTAGCCTCTGATTTTAGTTAATGTTAAAGTATATTTATTGATAATGAATGGAATTAATAACATGCAGAGATGTCTGAAATTATGCATTGGATCCAGGAATCAATATACGTTTGGTTCAATCTAGGGATCAGAGGCTCATAATTTTGAGTTTTGTATGTTCAAATCGATTATTTTTTTTATCAAATATTTGTTTAGTTGATGTATTTTTTTTGTTGTACAGCAACTTGCGCTGAACTTGGAGTCTACATTGACTGAAAGTAGATTGAAGGTAAAAGTATTGTTGATACACACAATTTATGTATTTTGATACAACTGTCTTCTTTTTTTTTTGGTTTTATAGTTGATAAATAGATTGCTAATACCTAACTAAATGGGTTATGTTTTCCATAGGTTAAATAGGTCCACCAGGCTACTTTTGAGCTCATATAAGATGCACTCATAAGACGTGTTGAGCTATCATCTGATGTTGGTAAGACTTCTATCTACATAAAAAGTTGTATAATTTTTGTGAGATTTTGGGAATCTGATGAGGTTGAGAAGATTAGGTAACCTGCTACCCGTAACCAACTTTTGATTAAAACAAACAGAAAATGATACAAAGCACATAAAAAATGTTGTGTTGGGTGAGGTTAAATGCCATTGCTTTACAGTGTAAATGTGTTCTCTCCAAACGCTAATACAATTACTCGACATTGCTGAAACCAACTAATTCCATCAGTTGTTTGTAAGGATGGTTTTTCGGATAATGCGCACACGGTGTTTATAAAGATAAATTGTTGATAGAAACTTTATTTTTGATATTACGTTGTCTAGCCTCTTATATTATTTAATATTAATTTTTTTTATGTTCTCTAAATGATTTTTGGTAATTTATGGATTGTGTAGAAAGTATTTGCCTTTTGTCATCAAGCTTCATTGTTCATATACCAGGAAGCATGGGTCGTAGAGTGAAACCCTAACTACGTCGACGAAGCTGAATGGTATATGAAGTCTAAATCTGTATTTTCATACTTTTTGTTTGTTATTTGAGTCTGATATGTTTAATACTTCTACATATGTGATTGGATCTGGTGGCTGATGGGTCGTGGAGCGAAACCCTAACAACGTCGACGAAGTTGAATGATATATGAAGTCTAAATCTGTATTTTCATAGGTTTTTTGTTTGTTATTTGAGTCTGATCTGTTTAATACTTTTACATATGTGTTTGGATAGGGTTTCAATGACACCGAATCGATGATTTTCTCTCTATTCGACACAAGATCCACTGGGGTTGACCTCTAGGTACCGTTATAAACCACATCTAATGTTTTTTTGTTTGTTATTCGAGTCTGATCTGCTTAATACTTCTACATATATGTTTGGATCTGGTTAAAATTCTGTTTGCGACAAGAGTTATGTTTAGTGCCTTGAGCAACCATATTAATGGATTTTAATAGAAAATAAATATTATTAGTTAATTACCAACTAAAAAGATTCAGTTGCTGATTTAAAGAAATTACGGGTACACGTCGAATAGACTGAAAAGTTAAACACGTCGAGTGCGCTAACAAACACTGATTCTTCTTTTGATTTGTGTAGGCACCTGCTTCAGTTCTGGTTGGTTTCTCGAGCATGTTCATCACAACTGAGATGAGATCCCGACGGTCGATGGTGGTTGAGGTAAGTCTGCCAACTTTATTTTGATTTGTGTAGGTCACGTGCTTGAGTTCTTGTTAGTTCTAGCAACTGATGTAGAAATTTTGTAAATTTGGGGACTGTAATGATAATTCTAACAGTTTTGGTAGTGATTTGCCACGACAATAGTGACTCCCGGTGGTGGAGGCGAACTGCGGATGCCGGACAGCGATGGAGGATGATGGTGGCGCAGGCGAACTCCAGACTCGAAGGTTACAGGTTGCTTTTTACATTTTATTTGTATTGGTTCCTTTTTAATATATGAATTTTCCTGGAAATCTTTGTTTTGTGTAGAGCCCCGAAATGCCAAACGGATTTCAACGCCCAAAGGTAGAGAGCTAGGTCTCAAAACGAAAGGGGGCAACCTATATAAGTTGAGTGTGTTTTCGGACACACAGTGGCGGCGCAAGCATTGACTGAGGTTTCGCGGTTGCCTTCGATATCACAACCATGTCTTGTGGCGTCAACGGCATATGGATGAAGATCAGAGGTAAGCGTGTGCTCAGGTATGTTTTCCGACAACGACTTCAGATCTAGCGGTGGCGGAGGATTATCCTGCCGGATGTAAGAAGCAATAATCGAAAAAAGATGTTGTGGTAAGTGTTTGTCAACGGCCATAACATATGGGTAATCACCTCTCTGTCACCGCAATTATCAGACACTATTTTGGCCCAGTCCGCCACCTTCCTTCAGGTGCCCATTGTTTACTTCATTTAGTTTGTTTGACTTTGAAGGTATAAACTGGCCAGTGATTGAAGACAAAGTGAGGTTAACACAAATTGTGGTGAACGGGAGTATGCGAGTCTGTTACTGGTAGGAATTGGCCAGTGATCGACAACAAAGTGTGCCATCCCAGGGACAATGATTTCTACATGTGTGCACATGAGGAATGATAGTGAGTCTTTTAAATCTTAACCCGCTTTTCGGTTATGCATTTGAAGCAATTTTTTCAGTCTTTATTATTTGATGTTTGAAAATTTGAAAGTGTTGCCTGCTGGTGCTTCACATAATTGCCAAGGCTGGATATGCTTTAATGACACAGTTGAATGGATAAATAGATGGCGAACCAACAATTGTTTTTATAGTGAAGGATACTTATAATGACCTGGTTGTGCAAAAGCAGGAGGTTAAATGGTCTAATTTTGTTTGGTTTAGTCAAAACATACTGAAACATGCTTTTATTGTTTGGATGGTCTTTAGACATAGACTGTTAATTCAAGATCTGATGGCTAAATGGTCTAACAAGTAACAAGGATGATTTGAAGTGTCAATCTACGTTATCTTATTAATTAATCTCTGGTGGGTTAAATGAGTTAGGAGTTGAATGATTCTAACTAAGAAAGGAAATATGTCAAATGGGTCAAACAGTTGATAAGTCATTCAAATTGTATCTAAATGCATAGAAACCTCCTATACCGCTTTATAAAATGCTATAATTTTTTTTAACAATATAGTTTTTATCTTAGTTATGATATCTAGAATAAATAAAAATGTGTTCTCTCACCGTTCAGTGTTTTTGACTCATTGCCAAACGGCCTGACCCGTTTATTGTGTTTCCATGCATGCATAGGGCGGCTTTCATGTGTGGAAGAGAACCCAGCTTTGAGCTTACATGAGAAGGACGAAATTAGCTATGACTTCTTAACTATGACCCGATAAGGAATCAACATCAAAGTAGCCCTAATAGATTTACTTTTGACTTCGGATTTTCGTGGGTTCACGTTAAGCTCCATTTTCTTTATTGTTGCTTTTGTATTTTATTAATTTTTTGTTGTTATTGTATATTATCTTTACATATTCGTTGACAGCTTGACTAAAGTGTTGTTTTCTTCTCTAAAAGTATCTTATATTTGGGTAATTGAAAATAAATTTAAGGTGTTTTTGTTTTAGATTCACTAAACTGATTTCTCTTAATATACTTGTAATCGAAACATGAGTTGTTAGAAACATTTGCCACGCATGGTTTTGTATTGTTTATTTTGTTAGTATACCCTTCATTATGCTCCTTTTGTTAGTATACCCTCCATTATGTTGTTTAATATACATAGTGGACTTCTTAAAGCAATTAACAACAATTAACTTAAAGATGATATATTCAGATCAATGTTGCTTTGAATAACACTAAGTGGTCTAACTCTGATTATCATCGGATGATCCCCAAGAACACAACAAAAGAAAAATTATTTGATTTTTTATTCCATTTTGGTAACAAAAGCTACCGACATCGTCTTATGACATTTCTGTTAGAAAATATCTTACTAATTTAGAGGACTCACAACAACAATACACACATAACATTACACTTCCTATGTATTTGAGAACTATTTTTTTATTTAATTAGGTATTGACATTGATGTGATCCTTTTTATACAATAAAATAAAATAATGGGTCCATGATATGTATTTTATAAGCAAAAAATAAAATAATGAGTCCTCAATTTCATGTATTTTTAAGCAAAAGTTTTAGCCCAACTGTTGTTTTACTAATGACCAAAATTAAAATAACTGAGCAAAAAATTGTCAATCAAACCGAAAACCAAACTGATTAACCGAAAACCGATTGGTTAATAAAATAGACTAACCGATGCCTTTGGTTGAGGAAAATAGCCGAACCGACAGAACATGCACACCACAATGACCATACGGGCTCGTAGATTGGTTTGATTAGTTTTGAGCTTATGGTTGTGCTTGTGTTGGCTTCGGTTTGTTTACGTCCTTTTAAAACTCTTTAAATTCACATGACCGATTTTGATGTACCTTAACTGAAAATTTAGATTTTAGTTATGACCCAACTGAACTAGACCTTTTCATGCACACCCTTAGAATTACTAATAAGTGTTGTGTTTTTTGTTGCATCGCGAATTTGGGTTTGCTTATGGCTCAAAACCGAACCGCCCCGTACATAGCCCTAAACTCAACAACCTAAGTGATATGTTTCCCGCCGCATCGCGCGGGTAAATGACTAGTATATATATATATATATATATAACGATGATGTCGGTAGCTTAATCAACAGGCCGTATAAAAGTAAACGGCCGTATAAAAGTATACGGCCCGTATACACCATGTGTAAATAAGTTTTACCATGTGTTAATATTAGGACCCTTTTTAATTCATATAATCTTTGACAGAAATCATTTAAAACTGGGACAGATATGTTTTTCTCCGAAGTTAACGTTTCTATTTATGTTGGGATATGGTAATGTGCATATCATACATACTAGAATTTTGGCCATGCCGTGCGTTGCGGCGGAAAAATCACATTTGTGACTTGGTTCGTGGTTTGACAGTTCTCAGAGGTTACAAAGTCAAAGTCAAAGATTGCGTATCTGCAATCATTTTCGGGCAAAGCCGATGTAAAATCATCGTAACTTTCAGCAGGATTGCCAGTCTTCTCCACAACAACTTCATTTTTCTTTTCGTCAATTTCGAAAATCACGTAACGGTGTGCCTTCTTTCTTTGTAGTTCCAAGAAGGTGCCTTTACAGTGATCAACAACACCCATTCCAGAAGAAGCATTCTTCTGCGTATCAATAGTATATGTGTAAGAATACATAAGAAAAATAATTCTAAAGTCATTCCCCAAAATCGCCATATAAACAAACAATAAGAATTCATTTCATTGCAGCTACTACTGAAGTGATTCTACAGAACTTATTGTTTAACCACTATAAGAACCGCTTGCACATCATCAAATCACTGAAAATTATATCTGACTTTGTAACGCAATAATCAAATACTCACTTACAATATGCAAAAGTATCAAACCTTAAACATATGTTCTTTAAGTGTAAAGTAGTCATTTGGAAAAAAAAAATTAAACTCGAGGCATCGATTGATCAGCCGATTCGGAGTTCAAGTCAACTACAACTAACAGATTTTGCTCCAATTCAAAATTAAAGTTGTAATTTGTAAAATTCAAGTTTTTCTCACATACAGGTTTCAAAACTTTTTTTAACAGCAAAAAAAATCAAAATTTATCAACTAAAAACTCCATATATGATTGGCCAAAGATAACATAACATCAAGAATTAATAGTAAATAGTAATACCCTGCAAAACCAACTATGAAACCTTTTTCAAAATCAAATTCAAAACCTTTTTTTAACAGCAAAAAAAAAAAATCCCATATATGATTGGCCAAAGATAACATAGCATCAGCTAATTAATAGTAATTAGTAATACCTTGCAAAATCAACTATAAAACCCTACTGATAACCATTAACAAATCATAAACAAACAGAGATCATATGTCAGCTCATAATTATACCAATTAACTACAGAAAAAAATATCTTAAGCTAATTCCATGATTGATTTATAAACATAAAGTAAATAAATTTTTACAAAAAGATGATAAATTGGGCATACCCCTCCTCGGAATCTGAACGACATGATCAATCTTCTTCGATATGTTGGATGGGTTTAGAAGGTAAACCAAATAATAAGAATAAAGACTAAAAATTCAATTCCAATTACGTAAAGATTGGGAAGATGATTGGGAATCGAGGGCGGTGCGTAGAATCAACGCTTGTTTGATTTGAGTGGATGAAGATTAACTTGTTGCTACTTGCGTTGTGGGTTCGATTAACCAAAGATCTTGAAGAAAAGGACCGGAAGACACGCGTATTAAGAGATTAAAAGAGAAAGGGAAGATGGAAAAGCCACATACCTTTCTCTTTAATATTATATAAATATATATAACGATGATGTCGGTAGCTTAATCAACAGGTTTAATAGCTAGGCAACATGGCTTTTTTAGCTAAGGCTAGAGGGTGTGGGGTAGGGGTGTTCAAAAAAATCCGAATCCAAAACCGAATCCGAAATATCCGAAAACCCGTATCCGAAATATCCGAATTTTCGGATATCCGAATTTTTGGATATCCGAAAATCGGATAATCCGAAAATTCGGATTCGGATTCGGATAGTGATTTTGAGAATTTCCGGATAATCGGATTATCCGAAAATATCCGAAAATTTAATTTTCATTTTTTTCGGATATCCGAATATCCGAAAATATCCGAAGTATCCGAAAAATATCCGAAGTATCCGAAAAATATCCGAAGTATCCGAAAAATATCCGAAATATCCGAAAAAATATCTGAAATATCCGAAGTATTCGAAAAATATCCGAAATATCCGAAAAAACATCCGAAAAATATCCGAATTTTATATTCGGATATCCGAAACTATCCGAAAAATCTGGTTCCAAATATTAAAAAATAATAAAAAAATAAAAATTAAATAAAAAATTGGATATTCGGATATCCGATTAGATATCCGAACCCGAATTCGAAATTTTGGATATCCGTTTTCGGATATCCGAAATTTCGGATTCGGGTTCGGATGTCAATATTTCACTATCCGAAATTTCGGATATCCAATTTTCGGATATCCGAAAACCGGATTATCCGATCTTGAACACCCCTAGTGTGGGGGTCATGGTTGGAACATAATTCGTCACCTACGAACATGAATGAAAGACTACACCACCCTCTTGCTTGATCCACCATGGCTTGCATGGATTAAACCATGGCAACCATGGTCCTCCTTTTCATTTTTCAAAAAATCATTTTCTTTTTCTTTAGACAAAGATAAATTAAAATAAATAAGAGCCTAGTGGTTTGGGTTATGACCACACACTTATGGTAGTGGTTTTGGATGATGGATTAGAGGTGGGTTACATGGCACTGACGTGGAGGGTCATAGTGGTCATGAGGGTCATGACCACACCCTATAGCCTAACAACATCTACATCAACAAACCTCCACAAGCCTCTCTGTACAAAAAAAGTTCTTTTACAACGGTTAAATTTTTTATTTAAGGCGGTTCAACATAACACCACTACCAAAAAAATAAGAGTAAATTGCCATTTTGGTCCCTGAGGTTTAGTCACTTTTGCCACTTTAGTTCAAAACTCAAACCTTTTGAATTTGGGTCCCTGTGGTTTCTGTTTTATTGCCATTTTGGTCCAAAAGTAAAATCAACTCATATTCTCAAATAATATCCTGAGGTAAACTGCCATGTTGGTCCCTGAGGTTTGTTCACTTTTGCCACTTTAGTCCAAAACTCAAACCTTTTGAATCTGGGTCCCTGTGGTTTCAGTTTTATTGCCATTTTCATCCAAAAGTAAAATCAGCTCAGATTTCTCAAATAAAATCCTAGTGTTTTGTTCTTTTTCTCAGGGGCAAAATGGTCATTATAAATTTTATTATAACAAATTATTATATAAAATAATAAAATTAAATAACTTGTTGTTTGACCTTATAAAAGCAAGCAGACACTTCCCCAAATGCAAGTGCCAATATACAACAAGTTTTGGGGGAGATTTACCAAATACAACGCTGGCATAAGCGTTAACAAACCTGATTCGAGTGCTTCCATAATCTTGTAAGTGGTTTCACTGCATCATGATATCGGATTATCGCATTAAACCCGCTAATCGATATTTTTGGTTTTGTTTTCAGCGGCGATAATCATTTATACACCATCTGGATAAATCAAAGAAAATCGCTGCTGTCGGGGAAATTGCTAAAAGGCATCAGTTAAGTTAAATAGACGAGAACACCTTCATAGTTGGCGGGTCGTATGCTGTTGATAGTTTGACCGTGGTCAAGTGTAAGCTTAACAACCATGAAAAGCGGGGTGCAATGTTGCAGCATGAGATTTTTCTGAAATCACTTGTGATAGTCTCTAGTGAGTTGGAAACCAATGCTTTGGATAAAACGCCGAAGTTTGTGTCTCCGATCCTGTCCTACAGATGTATTAGAAATGATACCTTGGGACGGATGTAAAGCCAAACAAATAGCTTCTGCTCCAAGAACAGAGGATTGTGGCACTTGCAGTCAAACCTTGAGCGAAAAAGTGCTGTTTATTGGAGAGTTTGTGTCTTTTCAAAGTGCTGGATTAGGGTTTGCATTTGGGGAAGATGATGTGGAAGTGTCTGCTTGCTTTTATAAGGTCAAACAAAAATTACCTTACTCTGGATGACAGCTTTCAATATAGTAGTGCTCCTCACTAAAGTTTCTATCTTTTTCTCCATTTCACTCACATGTGTCAAGTAAGAGATGTTCATATCTTCCTGAGAATTTCAGAAAGAATAAAAATCAGTTTATTTGTTTAAAGTAAAATGATTTTACAAATTCTGAACCTAAAATGTAAAATTAGAATCCACAATAACTTCAAGATTTCAATTTAAAGACACTACTAGAAAAAACACCTTTCTTGACATGCATTGCGTGTCATAAAAGGGTCCTTATAACATGTAAAAGTGTATCCTTGATTGAGAAGTCATAAAATTAACATAACATGCATTTGTGTATCATCTTGTCATGACACATATTTATGACACACTTTAATGACACACGTTCATGACACGCCTTTATGACACTCGTTTTTGACACACGTTTACGACATGCGTTTATGACACTCTTTTACGCGTGTCATGCTTTTAATTGTTTAGAAAAATATTTTTTTGTAGAATTAGTAATTTACCTTGAATACATATATAATAAACAATAAATCCATTTAATAATAAAATGCATGCATATATATATATATATATATATATATATATATATATATATATATATAGCAAAACAACACATTGCATAATCATTTGTCAAGTATATTACAAATATTTTAACGTTAACAAAAATATTGTTTGTAATACATTCGTCAACACCTAAGATAAGGTTTGTCACTTAAAAATAAAGGTAGTCGCATAACTCGACCATTCTTCGCGAATGCCATCCATATCCATAGCCAAGTATTCCTCTACTCTTTCTCTTTCCCCAACCTCAGACAACAATTAATTAAGAAAAGTCTCAAAAACCAGAATTTAAATCTTAATCTATGAATTTAAGCATTTGTTTGGACATAAAGGTCATATTTCTCTAATATGTAGGGTAAAATTTGCCTAAACTCACATTGTCATTGACCAGTATTTTTCAACTCTTTTGTAAGCAATCTCCATCATGAAATTCATCACATAGTAGCCGCATTCAGTACTTCCTCCTGACTAACATGGACACAACACAATTAAAAATATCTGAAGTATAGAACTTTATAACAAGTTTCATTAACATGATTGAACACTAATATAGTATCGTTGATACCATGTATAATGTTAGTTGTAAATATTTGAAACATGCAATTATAGATGTCCTTGCATGTAATTATAGGTGTCCCTACATGTAATTAGTATTTACATACCAACTCCAAGATAGGCCTATTTACAAAACAGTTTTTATGGTTTAGAAGTTAGCCCATTGGCATTATGTTTAGTGAGTCCAATACCCATTTGATTTAAAAAAAATAATAAAAAACATTACGGAAGGGCACATTTTTTCAAGCTCGAACAAAGTGATACGTAGTTGAAAACCGGTGTTTGTTATTGCATTACTTGATGTTTTTACATAAGTTTTAATTTCGGATAGCCTACTTTTAATCAAAAATGTGTTTTGCAGTTTTGATGGAGTTTAAGGAGCTTTTCGGGAGCTTTACGAGTCATCGGGTCGAAAACCGGAGCACCGGGACGCGTTACGGATCAACCGGGAGTGCGAGAAGCAAAATTTGGAGAATTGGAGTTCAAGAGGCCGTCGCCGACGGGTCTAGGGCCGTCCCGGACGGGCTCTAGAACATCCCGTCGGCCGAAAGTACCCGTATCCAGGAGGATAACCCGTCGGCAGAAGATCAGAGATGGGGAACCCGTCGCCGACGGCCCCCAACCCGTCGCCGATGGGTTGTCTTTTCTTGAAACATGAAATTCTTGGATTTTTGGGTTAAGCTTGATGTCTATTGGTGCTTGGTCATTAATTACGGGAGTTACAACTTATTGGGAGTTTGAATCTCATCCTTGGAGCCACTATTCATTTATCATTCATCTCTAATCCATCTATCATCAAAAACATCATCCGAATCAAGAAGGATCATCATCACCAATCATTCGCAATCACCAATCCATACAAACCCTAATCATCACCATCAATCCTTCCACCATCATCCTTCACCAAACCTTCAACATCCATCAATTCTCCATTGTTTAAGCTTCGAGATGACTCAATTCAAGTTCCAAGCATCCGGTGTTCAAGCTTCTTCAACCATGAGCGACTAATCACCTTGGTTTCACCCCGGTGTAGGTAGTTGTTAAATTTAGGGTTTCGAATTGTTCTTGTTTCAACTTGGTG
Source organism: Helianthus tuberosus (assembly GCA_030545235.1). Taxonomy (NCBI): domain Eukaryota; kingdom Viridiplantae; phylum Streptophyta; class Magnoliopsida; order Asterales; family Asteraceae; genus Helianthus; species Helianthus tuberosus. Next base: position 6,124 of record JARYGA010053953.1, on the reverse strand, counting down.
ACAAATTGTGTTTGATTTTTGAAACCATTGACAATAGTTTACATTTGTTTCGTATTCGTAAATTGTCGAACGATGTTAAAAGTTATGACTTTACGAAATGGTTATGTGTAGTTATGCATTGTCGTGGTTAGGTTTTACTTGTGTTGATTACAAAGTGCATTCTTGTCCGTTTTTCGAAGCGTTGATAGTTATTGGCACCTAAGTCACGGTACACTAAATCCGCTAATCGTATGCAATTAAGTTGAATCTGAAAACTTGTAGATGTTGGATCGTCGTTTGACCCTAAACAGTCAGTATGAGTAGTTCATCATCAAGTACAAAGGTGGAATCAATGTAAATGACGTCAACACAGCTTGTTCCTTTCTAATCTTTATTTATTACTAATTTCCAGAGCTTTTACAATCAATTCTGACAAAAATCCGGCAGCACCTCAGCTCTCACACACTTAATTCCGTTTCAAATGAGACATGCACAACTCCTATTTATAGTTGAAGTAATCTCGTTTGAAAGTGACATGGCTCACTTCAAACGAAATCACTTTGGTTAATTTCGTTTGAACTAGACCTTGTCACCTTCAAACGAAATTACCCACTTAAACATGAACAAACCCTAATTTGATCCCTGTTGTGCACTCGTTTATCCAATCTAGACATAAGACTCGATTAAGACAAAGTTAACAGACAGTAGATGCACCAACAGACTTCCCCTTGGATGTTGACGAAGTCTTCAGCATTGAGTCTTTAGTCTTAGTATCTTTCCAAATTGTCTTGACATTGTAAAGCTCCCTTCAATCTTTATCTTCAAATTTTAATCTTCAATCTCCCCTTTGAATGTTGATCCAAAATTCTGACTCCCCCTTTCGCAGACTCCCCCTTTCGATAAGCTAGGGCTCGAATTGTGATTCAAACTTTGACATTTTCTTGACCATGGGGAACTTAACTCTTGTTTCCTGTACAATCTCTACCCAAATATAAGATATATGACAATAATAATTTCAATTCAAACTTATCATTCACTCTCAGTTAATAATCTTGTCAGAATTAGAAATCCACTTAAGTATTCAGGTCCAAACTAATGACCCTGATTACTCAATTTATCTACCAACTCCAACTTAATGACCTTGGTTGATCTGAGACAATTCACATTGACATTTTGTTCAAACATTTTCTGAAAATTTACAAGTTTCAAATTAATGAACTTGCTTTTGATTTTTCAACTTTCACAAACTTATCATGTTAAGCTCACAACTCATCCTCCAGTTCAAAAACTTCCTGCATCTGCTTCAAATCGAATCTGAATATCAGCTTTCCACTTTGGTTTGTCGGAAAATAAAGCAGAAGAGTAAAATCTTTTTGAATTTTGAATAAAGCTTCTAAACTAGAAATAAAATGCAGAAATAAAATGCAGTAAAAGTAAACTATTTACAAACATATTTTTGGTGAGCGTGTTAGGAAATCATATCAGCTATTCGACAAGTCACAAGTACCGTTAAGCTTCAATTACATACTCAGAATTAAACAATTCGCTTAGATTGTCGATACACTGATCCACTTAAATTTTCACACAATTTTCAATCTGTCCAGGATACGAATTTAGTGTTTCAAAGACTTAACCTCATTCATGTGTCCCACCTCTTGAATATACTCCCGTATCCAAATCCCAATATTCAGTCTTACAGGTGAGTATACCACAGATGATATCTGTAAGGGGTTAGATGCGAAGAACCGTGAGAGCTCAGGTCAGAACTTCCGTTCAGCAGAGAGATGACGGCTTCGACTTTGGTGTGTCCCCTTTAGAGGATCTTTTTTTACAACAGCCATAATTAGCATTTTTCAATGTTTTATCATTTTTAGCTGAGGGCGACGCTATGTTTCAAGCAATGCAGAAAGTATTATTCGGGGACTAGGCCATTGCTTCTGCATTATCAGAAGTCCCAGAATAATACCCCAAATATCACTGAGTATAAAGACCTAGTATCTCAGAAAGAGGGATCCTTCAAACAAGATTTCATGGGTTACCTATATATTCAAGTAGTGTTCCCCACGAAATAAGCAAGTAAGGATTTTAGGTTTATATCCCGAACAAACCTACTAAATGTGCAAAAACCTATCGGCACATCATCAGCGAGACTGTTTAACCTTTTAAACTTTCCATTTCGTTAGCATACCGTAACTGTCAAGCCGATGTACTATCATTTTCCCTTTTTACACAAGCTCTTTTCTGGTTTTCTATTGTTTTTGGATTTTTGAAATTTTTTACTGTTTTTGGATTTTCTAAGAATATTACCCTACTCTCCCCCTAAATACCATAACAAGTAAAAAACCGACAAACCATTGCAGATTGCTTCTCAACATCATCATCTACAGTGGTACCTTCATCAACGCCAAGAATCTCTTCCAACACCGATAAAAGCTTCATACCATTCAATTTTAGCAAATATTGAAAACGAGTTTTATCAAATGCTTTGGTATGTAAATCCGCTTTTTGCTCATCAGTGTGGATTTTCTCAATTCGTATCAACTTCTTCTCGAAACAATCGTGAATGAAGTGATGACGAATTTCAATGTGTTTCGTTTTAGCGTGATGAACATGATTTTTAGTAATGTTAATCGCTGCCTCATTATCAACAAAGATAGGGGTGTTAAGAAATTGCAAACCGTAGTCGCGCATCTGTTGCTGGATCCACAAAATCTGAGAGCAGCAGCTGCTAGCAGATACATACTCTGCTTCACATGTGGATAAAGCCACAGAGGTCTGCTTTTTGCATTGCCAGGTAACCAATCTTGGTCCAAAGAACTGGCACCCCACTGTTGTTGATTTAGCGTTAACTTTGCAGCTTCCGAAATCTGAATCGGAATATCCTTCGAGCATAAATTCGCCATCTTTTGGATACCACAACCCCAACGATGGAGTTCCTTTAAGGTAGCGTAATATCCTTTTAACAATTACCATGTGCGAAGCTCTCGGATTAGATTGAAATCTTGCTGCGAGGCAGGTTGGGTACATGATATCGGGTCTTGAAGCTGTCAAATACATCAGCGATCCGATCATGGAACGATACAACGTTTCATCTACCTTCTCTCCGGTGAGATCTGGATTCATCCCATGGTTCGTCGCTAATGGGGTGGAAGCTGGAGTAGAACCTGACATCCCGAATTTCTCTAGAATATCATGAACGTACTTCGTTTGATGTATGAAAATTCCTTTGGGTAGTTGATCAACCTGCAGTCCCAAAAAGAATTTCATCTCACCCATCGATGACATTTCAAATTTCTGCTTCATAACTTTTTCAAAATCTTTGCACAAATTTTCATTTGTTGACCCAAATATGATGTCGTCCACGTATATCTGAACTATCAGAAGATGTCCGTCGACCTCTTTGGTGAAGAGAGTGGCATCCACTTTTCCACGAATGAAGCTGTTGACTAGCAGGTGTTGAGACAATGTCTCATACCAAGCTCTCGGGGCCTGGTGTAAACCATACAGCGCTTTGTCTAGCAAATAAACCTTTTCTTTGTGGATTGGATCAGTGAAGCCCGGTGGCTGTCCTACATATACCTCCTCTTTTACCTTCCCGTAGAGAAACGCCGATTTTACATCTAACTGATAAACTTTGAAATTTTTCCAAGATGCAAATGCCATGAAGATTCTGATTGCGTCTAGTCTAGCAACCAGAGCAAATACTTCAGTGAAATCTATCCCCTCTTGCTGACTGAAACCCTGGACTACTAGTCGAGCTTTGTTACGAATAATAACCCCTCGATCATCTCTCTTGCACTTGAACACCCACTTGGTGTTTATCTTCCTATGACCATCAGGAAAGTCTACTAACTTCCACACTCCTAACTTCTCAAACTGACTCAACTCTTCTTGCATAGCATTGACTCAAGAATCTTCAGTTAGCGCCTCCTTATATGTTCGCGGTTCAATCTGCGAAATAAAACAACTAAGTGAAAACTCAGTTTGTAAAGGTGCTACTGTAGAATAAAAACAAGTAAGGCCTTGGTCAATTTGACGTCTAGTGCGAACGCCTGATTGCAATTCTCCAATGATCAGCTCATCTGGATGGTATGAAAGAGTTCTTGGCATCACCTCGCCTGAAACATCTACCTCGCCTTCCAGATTAGTAACATTCTGATTTGCACCTTGTTCACTGACTGGGTTTGTTTGACTTGAAATCTGAATTTGCTCCCCCTCAGAATCTGAATCACCACGATCAAATACTGGCATGTTCTCAGATTCTTGATTATCATTTTGTGCCGTCTGATTATCATGAGCAACTTCATTTTGTTGAATATCATCATGTTCTCCAGCATTGCTTGGACCTGCTTCATCGTCATTCGAAGCTTGTCGCGGTTGTCTTGAATACTCAGCTGGGAACCTTTCCTGCGATTCTTCATACTCTCTCAGAATATCCAACTCGTCAAAGAAATCTTCTTCTTCTTCCTTTTCTTCTTCCATGTCAAACGAATCCCACAAAGTGTCATAATGAAAACGCCATGAATCTCAAGGATTCTGCGGTGTCATTGTGTAACCTTGACACTCAACATTATGTGCTTCAATAATCCGCTTCAAGCTTGGAACAAAGACTTGTTTCAATGGACTTGTGTAACCCACGAAAATTCCTTCGATGCTCTTTGGACCAAATTTACCAAAAGGCTCTAGAACTGTGCAGGGAGACCCAAACGGTTCTAAATACTTCAAGTTCGGTTTGCGGTTATTGATCAGCTCGAAACACGTCTTATTGAATATCTTGACAGTGAGAACCCGATTGAGTGTATAGCATGCGGCGGATACTGCCTCTGCCCAAAAATTGAGTGGTAGCTTTGAATCAGCAAGCATCGTCCTAGCCGTTTCAATTAGCGTCCTGTTCTTTCTTTCAGCTACTCCATTCTGCCGTGGAGTGTAAGGAGCACTAAATTCATGCAATATACCTCTCTCATTACAATATTCTTCCATCTTGTTATTCTTAAACTCTGTACCATTATCACTTCTGATTCTTTTGATACGCCTTTGATACAAATTTTCAATTTTCCTGAACAACGCCATCAAACTATCAAACGTCTCATCTTTCGTCTTCAGAAATGAAACCCATGAAAAACTTGAAAAATCATCCATGACAACCAAACAATAGTAATCACCCGTGATGCTTTTGACGTTCACTGGACCAAAAAGATCCATATGAAGTCTTTCTAAAGGTCTCGATACTGAATTGACTTTCTTTTGAGGATGTGATTTCTTCTTCTGCTTTCCTTTGATACAGCTAATGCACTCCCCCTCAAGATGAAAACCTTTGACATGAACACCCATAACCAAATCATTATGCACCAAGTGATTCATTTTTCTAAGATGAATATGTCCCATCTTCCGGTGCCACAATTGCGATTCCTTCTCAGTTGCTCTAGAAACAAAATAATGAGCCTGACCCGTTGTTGTAGTTGCTACACTCATATCCAAAACATACAGATCATTCACTCTAGGCGCTCTCATGATAACCCATTCTTCAGGAACAATAAATCCTGGTTTCAAGATCAAACATTCTTTGTCAGTAAAATTAGTGGTATACATACGATCACAGATCTGAGATATGCTCAGAAGATTGTTTTCAAGCTCGGCGATGTAGTTAACTCTTTCAAACGTTACAATCCCATTGGATAACGTTCCTTCACCAACTATTCTACCACCTTGATTTCCTGCGAATCCCACGTAACCACCATTGAAATTTCTAACATCGTACAGCAGGGCTGTTTTCCCCGTCATGTGCCGAGAAGCTCCACTATCCATAATCCATCTTGAAACGGATCTTGGAAGCTCCTGCACATATCAGAAACATTTAGTGAGATTTTGATGCTACCCAAGCCTCTTTCGACTCAGGTAACTGAACTTTAATGTGAGATTTAACAATGTAAAGTGGTGGAAAATTTTCATCATTCATCTTCAAGCTCTCTGTACACCCAACCTCAACCTCTTTGTATAAGAAAAATTTGTCTTTTTGAGGTTGACCAGATGGTTGGTCTTTCTTCGAAACAACCTTTTTCTCAGAAGTAACAGACTCTTGTGGATCAATTTTCTCATAGTAATCCAAAGGAACATCCATCTTTACCGGTGTGGTAGAAGACGATTG
>JARYGA010053952.1:0-24131 GCA_030545235.1 Helianthus tuberosus | reverse complement strand
TACATCGAAGAAAATGCTAATCTAAAGCAAGAGTTGGAGAAAGAAAAAATTGAGAATGAAAGGATCAGAAGGTTATTACTGAGTTATTCTTGTTCTGATTATGTTATTGATCGAGTTTATCCTACTGTTGCAGGTTTTGAAGCATTTCAAGATGAGAAGCAAAAGAATGAGACTGGTAAGAAATCGACTGTTAAATATAACAAGTGTCCGCCTCCTATCTGGGAAGGGTATTCTCCTAGAAAACCAAATGAGGAGCAAGTCGAAAAAGCAGTCAATATAAAGTTAAAATCCGAGACAACTGACGTTTTACCAGATAACATTGATATCACGTTTACCTCGTCCGATACTGATCATGAGTCTGAGTTAATCAAAAAGGTGGTCGATCAGGTGTTGGATACTGAGGAGGTGTCTGAGTCAAAGTTTGAGTCTGGGGGTTCAAGTTCGTCAGTCAACAGTTCAAAATCATCAGAAAAACGGTCTTATAGTAAAGAATTTTTGTTATCAAAAGCAAATTTGGATGATGAAACATTTAAAGTTGCATATACTTTAAATGGTTCTGACAAATTATATTCTGATGAAGAGTTTCCGATGGATAGTGTTAGATTTGACAAGATCAAAAAGGTTTTCAAAATCACAGAAATTAATATTTCTGACACTAAAAATTTAAATCTTAATGAAAAATCTAAAAAATACACTTCAAGAGTTCAACAAAGGTTAAACAAGAAAAAAAGGGAAAAAGGATTACAATTTTAGTTCTGGTTTTCAAAAGAAAACAAACCAAAATTGTAATTACAAAAGAAAAGGTTTAGGTTTTATTCAGAAAGAAAGTTACAGAAAGATTAACAATTTTAAATCAAAAACAGAATTTGTTTCAGGTGGAAGTGTTGAAGATGAACAGAAGAAACCTTTCTGGAAAGAAACAAACCAGGAGTTTCTTGTTGAAAGAAAAAGAACAGGAACTGGAGTTTTTCATTCAAGAGACATTCCAAGATATACAAGAACTTGTTTTCAATGCCAAGTTGTTGGTCACATTGCTCACAATTGTCCAAACAAAGTCAACAAAAAACAGGGAGTCTCTGAAAAACTTAAAGAAAAAGTGGTTGAAAAGAATGATTCATCAACTACAAACTTCAAAACTGTTGAAAATTTAAAGAATGAAGTTGGTGAAAATTCTAAAAGACTGTACAAAAAGAAGGCAAAAGACAACCAAACATGGGTTGTTAAGAAATCGGTTGATAGTTCTGACAATGAATCTGATTCCACAAAATCAGAGGAGTCACAAAATGAGATTAATGATTTGTTGAATGATGCTGACATTAAATCTATGAGTGTGAAAGAGATTCAACAAATGGTTGGTAAAATAGAAATCTCAGATTTTGATATTGAAAAAACATTCAATGGTAATGTTAAGAAAATTTTCAAGAAAATGCTTGATGGGAAAGTAAAGGGGGTTAAAGATTTTTATGCAACTAAAAAGGCAACATATAACCCTACTGCCCAGGAATTGGAAGCCACCAAGTCAAATAAGACTTGGGTGGAAGTTTGCTTTCCTTAAAGTCTTAGGACTTGCCGGAGATCCCAAGTTTGTAATCGTGGATCAGGAATCGGCATCTTTCTAATGTTTGAAGATTTTAGTTGAAAAATTTTGATAGTGTTTGAATGTGTATAGGTTGAAGGACTACGCCGGAGCTTCCAGGTTGGTAAGTGCGAAGCAGGAATCGGCATTCTGATTGGTAAAATGGTGATGTAGACGAAATATTCCTACAAGTGGTATTTCTACATGTGGTAATTTTTACTTGTGGTATAGTAGGTGCTTACATGAAAAAGGTTAATCAAGGTCATTAAGTTGAACTTGATTGGACCATACTTACAATTGGTATTTCGAATAGACAATGTGATGAACCACACTCCGAATCTACAAATGATTATATCATAAAAACTTATTTTTCGGAAAAATCATTTTGATTAAAACAAACTTAAGTGTTTTGAAATCTAAATGAGAAAATAGTTTTGTGATAGGGGGAGTTCTGATTGTTTATGCCGAGAGAATGGCGATTTGATGCGATTCGATATCAGTTGTCACTTTATTGTACAGTTTATTTTCAAATTTCCTAAAATGTGTTTGCATTTTAGGGGGAGTAAAAATTTTCAGAAAATCCAAAAACATTTGAAAATTTGAAAAAGACAAAAACATGATAAAATTCAAAAATGAGTTTTTGTTGCATATAGAGGAAATGATAGTACATCAGTGGACTATCACAACATGCTAAAGAAATGTAAAGAAAATGTGATAAACAATCTTACTGTGGATATGTCAGTAGGTTTTTGCACATTTAGTAGATTGTAACGAGATATAAACCTAAATTTCAAACTTGCTTGTTCTGTGGGTTAACACAAACTTGAATATATAGGTAACCCCTGAAATCTTGTTTGAAAGGTCCCTTATTCTGAGATACTAGGTCTTTATGCTCAGTGATATCTGGGGTATTATCCCGGGACTTCTGCTGAAAGAAATTTCTGACCTAGTCCCCGGATAATGCTTTCTGCAAATGCTTGAAACATAGCATCGCCCTCAGCAAGCTGATGAAACAATAAAATTGATAGTCGCTGCTGTTGTAATGCAAAAAGATCCTCTAAAGGGGACACACCAAAAGTCGAAGCCGTCATCTCTCTGCGTATCGAAAGATCGACCTGAGCTCTCACGGCCCTCGTACTATAATTTATTCCCCTGACAGATATCATCTGTGGTATACTCACCTGTAAGACTGAATATTGGGATCTGGATATGGGAGTATATTCAAGTAGTGGGACACACGAATAAGTTCAAGTGCTTAAAACATTAATCTCGTATCTCGGATCAATTGAACTTTGTGTGAAAATTTAAATGGACAAACATACTGACAATCTAGGTAAATTGTTTAGAACTTAATATGAAATGAAGCTTAACGGTGTTGGTGATTGGTCTCAGAAACTGATATGATCCTCTTGCACAAACTCACAAAAATATTGTTTGTAAATATTTCTTTATTGCATTATTGCATTCCTTTACAATTAAAATTACAAAAAGATTTTTAGTGTATTTTAGCATAAAATTTTGAAAAATACAAAAAGATTTTCGACAATTGATATTGGAAAGCTGATTATCAAAATTTCAAGTGCTAAACATGATGACTTGGTTGTAAGGGGGAGTGAATCTTAAAATGTCAAAAAGGTTTGTTAAAATCCTACAATTGGTATTTTTAAAACCTACATTTGGTTCATTAGTGGTTGATGATAGAAAAGAGATTTATCTGATTATATCAGAGTGTTGGTGCATTTAACTTGTTAAATTTAGAAAATTTATTTCTGGGTTAAGTTTGTTGCAGGTGAGCCAGGTTAATTCATTCAAAATTTACAAAAGTCAGACTCTGATCAAGAATCTAAAGTTTGCTAGTTGCTGATGCTGATGAACTTAAGGAATCAAGAGATCTGATCAAGAGAATTAGATAAAAGCCAGGCAATGATCTTGTATACAACATTTGAGTCAGACATTGATCCTAAAGCAGATGTTGCTGAAGAACAAATGAATACCAGCAAATCGTGAGGGGGAGTCTGATAGAGCCAGGAGATTCTGGAAAAGAAGATAGAGAGAGAAAAGCCCAGAGACTGATCAAGACTGAAGATGTGAAGATACAGTATTGGTGTGACTCAATAGTCGACTCGTCAACATCTGAGGGGGAGTCTGTTGGTGCACTACATCTGTCGACTTCGTCTTGTATCGAGTCTTACACTAGTTAGAATAGATCAGGGCACGTAAAACGAGAGTTAGAAAGATTTCGCTTGAAGTTATGTTTTGTGTTTGAGATTTCGCTTGAAGCCTCAAGCGAAATCATCATATCAGATTTCGCTTCAGGACATTCCAAGCGAAATCTCCAAGTCTATATATAGGGATGTTAGGTCAAGCGAAATCATAAGTTTTTCAGAGAGTGATTTCCATACCGAAGTGCTGCCGGTGTGAGAACTGATTGTAATTGTTGTCTAATCAATACAAATCAGTGTTAAAGTGAAGATTCAGCTGTTTACACATCAAATACTTGTTTTCCGCACCTGTATTTGATAGAATTCCTCTGAACCGACTCGTTCGGATCCACAAACCGATCCTACATAAGCCTTGCTGCTGCTCAACCTCCTGCCAGGAAACCTTATGCCGGTACTACACTGATGTGCAACAAGTGTAATGCACCTCACCGAGCTTACCTGCAATGTCTTCTGTGTGCATCATGTGGATGACTCGGTCACCTGGCAAATGTTTGTCTTTTCAACCGAATCCAATGTGGCCCAAAACAACCCCAAGTCAACCCTGCTTAAGCTCGTTTACCGTCTGGTACTTGGTACAGCTACGGTGAGACTAGCTATTTCAGGAACAAGTAATCAGAGATTGTCAATGCAAGTCTGACGCACGAATAAGCATATGGTTGAGTATAAGATATTGCTGTTTTAATCTTATGCTTTTATTTTCTCTGTTTTTCTTGTAATGTGAAACAATCAGTTTTTGTTTATAAATAAATTGTTGTTCACAATTCTGATGTGCATGTGTAGTTACATATGTGTATGGCATTACCCTATAATACCTACATCAAGGAACTATGTTCCTTACAGACTACTCTTGTGATTTTCCCATTCTTGTGTTTACTCATGATTCCCTTGGAAAATTCTAAGTACTCGTTTCATTCTAAGAAACAAAGTACAGGAAATAAAGCGAAATTATGAGTAATTGTGCTTTTGCACATCTATGCCTTTAAATCCTTGGTTGAATAACTAAGGGTAATTTCTTTTCAATCTCGTACCCATATCATTTCATTCTGGTTTTCATAACAATATACATAATATATATTTTCAAAAACAACCTCCATGATTTCAAAAGCATTGTCTATATTTTCAAAAAAAAAAAACAACCTCCATGATTTCAAAAGCATTGTCTATATTTTCAAAAACAACCTCCATGATTTCAAAAGCATTATTCATGTTTTCCAAAAATCTTATACCTAATTTCAAAATTCATCTCGCATGATTTTAAAACATTTTTATCTAATACACCTACTTATGATTTCAAAAGTATTATGTAAGATTTCAGAAACATTAAACACATTTTTTTAAGAACTCCGTGCATAGTTTTCAAAAATATTTTTCTCATACATTGACTTAACCTTCAAATTCTGCTTCATATGTCGTCTTGACATATCTAGCATCTCAACTTCATAAGCATTTTTACTTCATGTTTTGACTTAAGCACATCCAGTGCGAGGTTTCAAAACATCTTCAACTTCTAAAATCCATATGTGATCTTTTTATCTTTACAATTAGACCCTTGTGGATGATTATCATTTAAATCAGAGTCCTTAATTGGATTCCTTGTATGCCTTAATTCGAACATTTCGGTTCCTTATAATCGAAATCGAATTTTCTCTTTAAAATCTTTCTATCTTTATAGTTAGATTCTTGGAAATATTTAAAGCACCAATCAAAATCCACTGATCGGATACCTGGTGTGCTTTAAATACATGTGCACAGTTAGCAGAACAAATTAACAAAATGATAACAAATCAAGTTAAACAATTTTGTGGTTATGTGGTTATGTGTTTATGCATTTTGTGTTTTCTTTTATGCATTTTTGTATTTTTTATATCCTCTGGATATTCGTTATCCAAATCCTCGTAGAACCTTTCATATCTTCATATGAGGGATTCGTGGTAGGATATTCAAAAAAGGTACTACCTTAAATCCTTAATGGGCTTCTACGTAATCATTAAGACCCTTGGATTACATAGTATCATTCCATCTTTCATAAGAGACCCTTTTAGCGGTCTAGTCAAAAAGATTGATTCAGAATCTGGTTAAGAATGACAGGTGGTGATATAGCTGAACAGACTCCTTGGTAGCCTATTTAAATCATTATTGATTTAATTAAAAGGACCCTATGGTGGTCTAGTCACAATCATCACAAGTTCGTTCATTATTTTCTTCCCCTACACATTTTAAGATGCACTACGTGACTATGCAAGGAATTATGTAATTATGGATGCATACATAATTACGAAGTTCAGTGCACGGGAACCACGGTAAGACTTATTATGAGTAAGAACCGATAGTGGCAACCATAACGGAATGTGAACAATGTAATAGAGGTACGGTGGACGCACCAATAACGCTTTATATACTTGTATATAAGTATCCCTCTCACATTGCAAGCATGATGTTATTTAAAGTTACTAGAAGTTCAGGACTCTAACCAGTATTGTTTGGTCTTTTCAACTTCATGTTTCAAACTCTCACAAGTTTCCTCTTAAATAAATTTCGGGACGAAATTTCCTGAAGTAGGGGAGACTGTGACACCTGTGCCTTCACGGCCATCAAACAAATACCAAACTACTGAAATATTATATTTCATACTTGGGATTTGTATAAATATGTGTATCATTTTCACATATCAATTCTTGTTCGATTTCGGGCTTTAAATCGCTTTCTGGAAGGTTATACGCGCACTGATGCGTAAATATAACCAGTTTAATGCAACAAACACTCCAGAATAGTGACATAGGCTTAACATACCTTAAATAACCTTTACATAACTTAGAAATAAGTTTTGGAAGGTTTGGTGTGCCGAAATCAAGTTAATTCACTTACAGGGACTAAAATTGACAAACATCGAAAGTATGCCAATTTGAACTGTATCGAACATTCCAGAACATGATCATAAGTTAAACACACCCTAAATATCCTTTACATAGCTTAGAAATAGGCTTTGAGGGGTTCGGTGTGCTAAAATAAACTTTATGCTCATTCAGGGACTAAAAGCGTCAAAAAGTGCACAAGTTTGCATTTCCGCGCATAACTTACGTTCTGAATACATCCGGACATCCAAAAATTTATGTAATCATTAACATATTATATTTTAGTGATTGGATTGATAAAAATCCATTCGTCGCGCAATTTGGATCGTTTTTCGCGCTTATGTGCATTCCATCGTAATTAACCGAACAATGCAACCGTACGGCCAAACGAACCTACATCCGACATATTTTTGAGCATGTTTCATGTTCCCTATGCTTTAACATCCTTAGGGAGCTTAAAAATGGGTTTGACGGGTGTTAGAAGTGCCAAAACACAACCATACGCGCACAGGGGCCTGTTCTGCCAAATTTCAAAGTTGCTGATCTGCAGACCAGCTTACGGTACGTAAGGCTGAGGACCATACGGTCCGTAAGGTGTCCCCAGAACAGCAGAATGTTGTTTCTAGCTTGATCCAGCTGTTGGGCACCTTTGCACATGGTTTTAAGCATTTCTATGGGCTCCCCTGGTTTTCTAAAACAGTGGGCTTGATGTGTACGGCTAGGATTGAATCTCGGTTTTCAAGAAATGATCCTAACGGTTCTACGAAAACTATAAATACCCCTCCATAGTTCACTTGCAACCCACTTGAATTCTGAGATTTTCTCTAAGTTGATGTGTGAAAACACTTCATACCTGAGAAATACGTGGAAATTCAATCTTGCGGGGACCCTTTGTAAGTGTTCCTTCGTTCTTTTTATGCGTTTTTAGCTTGAAAGTCAAACTGCGTTTGACTTTCTGCATTGACCAGTTTATGGTCTATGCGAAGTTCGTTTGAACTTCATAACGTGAGCATAATCACGATGGTTATAGTCCCTAGTGACTATACCTACTGATTACCACGTTATCTAGGCTCAGTGACGAGTCGTAGTTTCGGGCAAAATGCGTGTTCTCACGTATTTTGTAACCAAACTACTCTAGGATATCAAAACCGTTTATTTTGATATCAAAACATGTTTTCTAACTTGACTAAACATGTTTTAGCATGTTTAGCTCGTCACTTTTAGATATTGTGCTTGTCTAGGGTCGTAAGGGTAAGCGATCTAATCAATCGCTTATGCTTTCGAACCCGACTCATTTGGTCGATCTTTAGGATCCGACCAAACACTTTAGGTGACCATAGTAGTATAGGGAATAACCTTCCAAGGTTATACCTTATGGTCACATCGTTTGAGTAGTTGTATGATAAGTAGTTCGTATGCCTTAGGTAAATTACCAAAATACCCTTTTTGCGCCAAAATTCATTTTAAGCCTATGTAACCCAAATTTTGAGATCTAAACTGATTTAGCAACAATGTTAGACATGTTAAGGCATATATTACTTGTCATAGGACTAGTTAGGCATTCCGAACGCGTTTTACGCGAACGACGCGTTAAAGTAGCATTAGCGGGTCAAAAGCACTTAGGATAAGTTTCGATTTAGTATGTAGGCTTTGTGAAACCATATTACGTGAGTTCTTACACTCATTTGGTTTACGAACCCTAATGCTATCCGATCCTCCGAATAGGTCCGTTTATTAATGTAGTTACCTATATTAGGTGCCGTTTGATTCCGTAACCTCTAGCTTTGCTTGGTGGATATCTAAAGTCTATTGAGCAATCTCAAGTGAGTACATAGACCCCTCTTTTACTGTTTTTCAAACATTTTGGGGTGAAACACATGTGCCTACTTGTTAATTTCATGCTTTTCATGCTTTCATATCATATACTTGCTATGTTCATTAGTACACTTATAGTACATAATTTCATTGTGTTTTTGCTATGTATGTCCTTTGTAGCATACTTAGTACATCGTTTTACATGACATTTTATGCTATGTATGTTCACCATACTTAGTGCATTTGTTTTTCATCACATGCTATGTATGTCCGTTTTGCCGCATACTTAGTACATTTTCATCACATGCTTACATTTTGATTTGACATTTGGTTTGTTAAGTGGGACCATATACATTCATTAACTTTGATCACGCCGCTCGTTAGTAGGTAATGGTACCATAGGAATTGACAACTCCCGTTCCTGACATCCTAGGTATGTTTGGATGAATGGAATGACCGAATCCGATAAAACATAATACAGATAGACCTTTAATTTGTTTAAGGGCTTATTACCACAGTCACAAGGCTTGGATGTATGCATTTTTACAATACCGCATAAATGTTTGTATTCAGTATAGCATGCATTTCCACAAGACATAACGTTGATTTAAACCACTTTTTACTTCAATACATTGTTTTGTGCATTTTTATCTATGGCTCAGTAGATATATATATATATATATATATATACATTTCACTTGTCATACATGACATTTTGTTTACACATTACATAATTGACATTTGACATAGACATTTTGATATTGGCATACATATTTTATGGACTATATTTGACATAGACATTTTGACATGGTTTACACATAGATATTTGACAAATGGTTTAGACATGGGCATTTTACACTGGTAGTTTGTTTGGGTAAAGTGATTTAAGTAACGAGGCGTGTGTAATATTATACAAGCATGGTGGATACGCCGCTGGTACTTCATATATATAAGTGCTTGTATGGTATTACATATCGTAGCGTTATTTGAATCATTTCAATTTAGACATATAACATTTCATACAAATAACATATTTTTCACAAGACATTGTTTTATAAACAACTTATTTTATACAAAACTCATTTTACTTGGTTATTCATTTATCCTCACATTATTCTTTTATATATCATCTACTTTATCACCGCTTTTCAAAAGATTTATAAAACAAAACATTTTACAAGGATCATGACTGATTTTGTTAAACAGCCTTTTTTTCTAAACTTATAAGTCATGAATCCTATTTTCACAAAACCTATGTACTCGCCGGCATTTTTATGCTGACGTACCTATTTTCACATGTGTTTCAGGAAATGATGCATAGGATTGATCAAGATACACTTAGGTGGACTTGGGCCTTAGTGACAATAAAAGATGGAAGACTAGTTAATTTTTTTATACTTCTTTGTTTGTTAAGACATTGTAACTCTTTTAATCAATAAAACAATATTTCAATTTTCCATGTGTTATGAAACAATGATTCTGTTACAACACTCCCCGACGATTCCGCCACGTTTTGTTGTTTTACGTGGTCGGGGTGTGACATATTACCCATTAGTTACACAAATAATCCTAACTACTATATCTAACCTACAATCACTATAAATAACTTGCGTTTAGCGTTTGCGATTAGATTGCGTTTGCGATAGAATTGCGATTAAATACCTTAACATAAACATAACATGCACAAATAACACATAATAGCACACACACGTAAAACAATATCCAGAACACATAATTCGGGTTGCGAATGCGATAGCGATGCATTTAGCGATTTGTCGATTAGCGATATAGCATGCGATTAAACCTCGATTATTAATAGATACTCCACATAATACAACTAAAGCAATTAAATAAAAGAATTCGATTACAAGTCGTTAACGTACAATCAATAGTTAAGCAAGGAGTGACAAATCGCTATTAGAAATTTTTTCTTCCTTTGACTTTGACTTGTAATTTGACTTTCCAAAAAGCAGGTTGTTACAACATCCCCTACTTTAGGAAATTTCGTCCTGAAATTTAAGAAGTAGGCGTAACAAACAGTTGCGGGTACTTTGCCTTCAGGTCACTTTCGAGTTCCCTGGTGAACTCGACGCCGCGTTTGCCTTCCCAGCGAACCTTCACAATGGGAATTCGTGAGCGTCTGAGTACTTTGGTTTCTCGTCCCATAATCTCGACAGGCTTTTCCACGAAGTGTAATGTTTCGTCCACTTGTAAATCTTCGAGAGGGACATGTAATTCTTGGTCGGCTAAGCACTTTCTGAGGTTCGAAACGTGGAAAGTCGGGTGGACATTACTAAGTTCCTCCGGTAATTCGAGTCTGTAGGGCACTTTTCAATCCTTTCCAGAATCTCAAAGGGTCCAACATAGCGAGGCGCAAGCTTTCCTTTCTTGTCGAATCTGATCACCCCCTTCCAAGGTGCAACCTTTAAGAGTACGTGATCGCCAACGTCAAATTCAAGGGGCTTGCGGCGTCTATCGGTGTAACTTTTCCGTCGACTCCGAGCTTTCAGCAGATTGTCTCGAATTTGGAGGATTTTGTTAGTCGTTTCTTGCAACAGCTCAGGACCGGTAATTTGCGAGTCTCTGATCTCGTGCCATACAATAGGCGATCGACATTTACTTCTGTATAATGCCTCAAATGGTGCCATTTGAATGCTAGAATGATAACTGTTATTGTACGAGAATTCGACCAAAGGTAAGTGCGCGTCCCAATTACCACCGAAATCTATGACACACGAGCGAAGCATGTCTTCGAGGGTGCGAATCGTTCTTTCAGTCTGACTGTCGGTTTGGGGATGGAAAGCAGTACTTATGTCACACCCCCAAAATACCACATGCGGAAACACCACAGGGCGTGTGACGTACCAGGATCTAGCCACCAATCACATTGAACTCATACAAGATTTTTAAATAAACTTTCATTCATTAACATAAAGTGTTACAAAACAGTAATTACAAATCATCGTATTCAGCGGAAGCATAAATCATAAGTTAAGTGTTTCTTAATCCATATGTATGATAACCATTAAACTCGTCTCGCAATTCCATGTATCTCGACCCTTGACCACTCCAGCATCCCAGACAGCAAGTTCCACATCCACACATACCTATAACATGCGAGCAAGCACACACGTGTATCAGACAACGCTGGTGAGTTCATAGTTTTACGAAAACGTTAGTTACCAAGTGTTTAGTTCAGTTCATTGATTTACAATGTTGATAATACCTCAGATACAAGACGGCTCCAGATTTATTTTGCCATTTCCCCAATGCTCCTATCAAAGCATTGGTCATGACTAGGTCATTAGTTCACACCCGTCCTCTCCGGTACTGTCACACCCTGTCTTTTGCGGAAGCGTATGATGTGTGACTAGCTTGTTATCATTGCATTCAATCGTAATAAACAACTACATGATCAAAACGATGTTCATCCATTCATGAAAATTTGAGTATTACAAACACTTGTTATTTAAGTTTTCAAAACACGACCTTTGACAAGGTTACAATTCAACAAAAGTGGATGACATCTAAACTTGTAGTTTACTTCTAGTTACGACACTTGCGCCCAAGATCCATCCTGTCACCTGAAATACATGTAATTTTGGAAAACATCAACATAAAGTTGAGCGAGTTCATGCGTTTTTGTATTTCATGTTTTTATACTTTGTATGAAAGCATAGTATTTGTCATGTATATTTCAAGTCTTTCTTGAGTACCCCACGTACTCAAGTATAATTCCCATTTTCTTGAGTACCCCACGTACTCAAGTATCATTCAAGTTTTCTTGTGTTTCCCCACGTTTTAAATAATTGTTTATACAAGGACATTAAGGCATGTGAGGACATATGGAGCATTAGTGTTGGCTCCTTTAAGGCATGTGAGCATATGGAGCATTAGTGTTGGCTCCTTTACTGTGTCGATTACCCTCGACTGTGTCAATTTCCCTTGACTGTGTCGATTACCCTCGACTGTGTCAATTAACCTCGACTGTGTCAATTTCCCTCGACTGGGACACCGAAGCACTCAAGAGGTCACATAAGGACCATGAGTGGGGCTCGGCCGTACCCGTTAGATCTAACCCTCGTCCCTAATTAAGTATTAATGGCATCTCAATATCTAGTTTAAGCTCACATGATCTAGTATTTTCTAGGCTTTTCCTTAAAGCTCATCATATTGCACTCACCACGAGTGCTTCTCGTATTCTTTTGTATTCTCAAATCATATTGCACTCGGTACTCGTTCTCACCAAGAGTGCTTCTCGTATTTTTACCATTTGTAAAAATTATAATATTTGTAACATGTATTTCACCCCCGAGAGTTATAAAACCAAAAACAGTTAAAGAAAAGGGGGAGCATGAACTCACAACTTTGCGTTCCTGTGCGCCGTAAACTTCACCGGATTTGCTTAATTAACGTCGTAACCTATACGCGTTTTCTTAACGTTAGTCACTAGACTTGCGTCGCACAAGTACAGTCACTATCTCTTGTGTACGTATTCTTGTGTTAAAAATAACTTATATTTTTAACTAAGTGTCTTACTTATATTATTTTATCAAAAATTAATATAAGTATCTCGTGTTTTGCACTTTGCACCCGAATTATGTATCTTGTATGTTGTATGTGTATTTTTATGTTTATACCCTTCATGAGTATTTAGTGTATTTTTAAGTCCTAATACACTAGCACGTATAACACATACTATATACACTTAGCACAAAAGTTGGTGATGAAATAATATATATTTTTCTCTCAAAAATATACATACTTATATCCATTTTTATTCTTGAAGAAATCCTCATTTCTTATCACCAAAAATTAGGGAAACCTTGGTAATACATTAAATACATTTTTAGGGAATAAGTTTCCCAAAAACTTATATTTTTCTAAGTGTCAAAATTTATAAAAATTTTGAAAGAGTTTCCCCTAAAAATGGAGGTTTCCCATGTTTTCAAAACATGTGTTTATTTTCTTTTAAAGCGTCAACAATCATCAACAACAATTTTCAACAATAATCATCAACAACAATCACTAATTTCTCCATTTCATGAACTTGAATATTTACAAAAATGTGTAATAATTTACTAGCACATTTAGTAAGCCTTGTTATCTTTAAAAATAAGTTTAATTTCTTAAAAACTTTATTTTTAAAGAATATGAAGTTTCACAACTTCTAGTCGGTTTTTACGAAAATTATTTCTTTGTTAAAACTTTTGTTACACAAGTGTCCACACACTTGTTTGTTCATAAAAACACCTCTATTTCATGAAAGATCCGGTTTTAAAACATGGTTTCGTCTTACAGTTGGTTTTTCGAAAATACCACTTGTAGATCTTTAGATCTACTAGTTTAGAACTTCATTTTACAAGAAAAATTCCTTTTACGCAAGTTCATGTTATTATGTAGTAGTGTTCATCATCTTGCCCTTTTTATACTTTAACATACACTAGTTCATGCTCTATGAACATAACCTAGCCGGGTTAGATGACGATCCGAACTACTACTAGCATTAAACAACACAAAATAATCATCACAAAACAAGTTTAACAAGTTTTACACCATTACTTTCCTTTTATCCATTAAGTTCATCATTTTACAAGACTTTTAGTTGGTGATCTTTAGTGTTTATGATTTTTAGCCATTAAATCATCTATTAACCATCATAAACGAGAACAAGAAGATGTTTAGAAGCACTTACTACTAGCACAAGGCTAGGGGAGTTCAAGAGGACAAAAGAGGTGGATAAAAGCAAATGAAGAAGGTCCTTCAAGATCCGCTTGCACCGAGCTTCGTTAGTGGCCTTCTTACTCCTCAATATCACCTTGGAATGGATGGATGAGTTGGAAAATGAGGGTGGCGGTGGTGCTTGGTTGGGCCAAGAACAAGGGAGGGAGAGAGGGAAGTGAAGGTGGAGTGATGAAATGGTGGTATTTATAGACCTTCCATATAGCATATTCCTAGCATAATCCTGGCATATTCCTGGCATATTCCTGGCATATTCCTGGCATATTCCTGGCATATTCCTGGCATATTCCTGGCATATTCCTGGCATATTCCTGGCATATTCCTGGTATATTCCTGGCATATTCCTGGTATATTCCTGGTATATTCCTGGCATATTCCTGGCATATTCCTGGCATATTCCTGGTATATTCCTGGTATATTCCTGGTATATTCCTGGCATATTCCTGGCATATTCCTGGGTTTGCTGCGTTGTCTGCATTTTGCAGTGTAAGCATTGTGTCGCGTAGGAACACACGGTACGCGCTTAAACTTGAAAAATAAGGTTTTTAAGCGTTTTAATTTATTTTTCAACACGAACCTGATTAAAATAAAATTTTAATCATAACAGAATATTTGTGGGATTGAATATTATCCGGGCGGTATATATGTAACCCTTGTATGTATCCTTGGGTTTTAATGTATTTTTTATGTTGGACCTACACCTAGGCCCTAATTCTAATGTCTGACTGCTTTCTGCAGTTCTGTTGACACAGTGTGTCTTACCGGTGAATTTACTAATATTTTTGACGCAACGCTATCATAACGTAATTCTTGTAGCATATATCATGCATGAATTCACTTGTATGGAATTCAGAAATTTATTTGTCTGGTAAACCAGATCATGCACAGTCATTTAAGCACAAATTACTGTTCATTTCGTGTACGGAATGTACGGAAAAGTGACGGTTGTCACAGTCTCCCCCCGTTAAAAGAATTTCGTCCCGAAATTCAAGCGATGCCATCGGTCGCAGGGGAGTTGTGAAACCAATATGGTCACTTAGATTCATGATTTGTCTTTATGTTCCCATGAAATCTCTGGGTCATGTCATGAATTCTATCATACCCAAGTAAGTCGATCATGACTTTTTCTGTATCTTGTGGACTCTTGGTCCATAACCTCAGCAGGTTTCTATAGTATCACGGACTCTAGATCCAAAACCTCAACAGGTTTCTATAGTAATTCTTGTCGTTTGTCATTGACGTGAATCTTATTTGTGGAAACAACGACTGTTCCTTGAGTCAGACTCCTCTAACGATTAGACACATGAATGTGTCGCGATCACTACTGATCTTTTTCTGGGAATTTTATCTTGTGGACAATGGTTCTGATCCCTACTCTGGGGATTCAACCTTTTTGTTTTTCCACACCACATTACGCCTTCTCTGGGCGAGGCTCTCATTTAAGCCAAAATTTTCGTCTTGAATCCTTACGATTTCTGCCGCTCATCGGCACAATCTTTCTGTATTTTGCGTGCTACCTTGATATGTTCACATATCTAAACGGTTTGCCTCTGGTTTTTCTGAACCAACGCGGGTCAGTAGATGGTTTATCTCTGGTCTCCGTTCAACGCGACGGGGATCGTCTTGTTATGTTCTATCTGAAGCTTCACACGAGGCGATTTTTAACGGCGGTGTGATAAATACGGTTGTTGGAAGACTCTACTATGGGCAAGTGAGTGTTCCAACTTTTCGTTAAAGTTTATCACACAAGCACGTATCACATCCATTCAGTCTGCATCGTTCAGTAGTTTAGTCCGTCTACGTTAACATTCAAGTTCTTACGATCGACGGTGTGCTGCAACCCTTGTGTTCAGTAAAGGTCGTGCAGCGTTTTCCGTTAGGTAGTGACGTCAAGTTTGCGGCGTGCAATCACTGTATCTAGCTCAAGGTTTCTTCTCATGATTCCTTGATCAATGTGCCGCGTATGCAATGTTGTGGTCACGTTGCATCGACGTACAATTGAGACTTTGTCGAGAGACGTCACATAATTGCAGCTCTAGCTCCTTAGCTCTTGGTTGCAGGGTTGGCATGAATTTCATTCTTGGTTATGGTTCTCACCTTGCGAATTTGAAATCCGCTTTTTGTCATCTTGCACATAATTGTGCTTTCTCTAAGAGTTGCAAGGTAAATTGCAGCTGTTGTTTACGACCTTCCTTGGTCGTTGGCCATAGAAGCATGTAGCCAATAAGTATGATCGTAATCCATCCGGGCATGGCTTATACGTTCGATTCATGAGGTCCATGAATATTGTCGATGCATGTGTTAAGCCAAATGGTACGACAAGGAACTCGTAATGCTCGAAGCGAGTCCTAAAGGTCGTTTTAGGGATATTTCCTCTCGTAATCACAGTGGAGGACATCTTGTCCTCAAGTTGATCCTTGAGTGGTAACTGGAACCTTACGATTGGCTCATTTGTGTCACCAGTCCCTAGGCAAAGGATTCTGATTCTCAATTTTCTGAAGTTTATGCAAAGTGGAGACTACCAACTTTCTCCTTGTCTCCTTAACTAAGGATGCTACGTCCTTAATTTCCTCTGCCTGGCAGCTCTTGCAGTTATAACAGAGTTTCATGCTTCGCTAATGAAGCTAGTCGGTATGGCATCATTCGTCACTGGTGCTGCTCCCGGCACGCGATTTATCCTAAACTCCTCTCGTCGCTACAGAGAGGCGTTCCTAGCAAGTCTTCTGAAAAGGCTACTGGGACTTCTTCCATCACGGGGATGTTCTCAGGCTCTGCAGTCTACTCAGAGGCATTTCTATGCCTCTTCGACCAATGAGGGATGTCATAGATCTGCCGCCTTGTGGGGTCTAGCATCCTTGCACCTATTGCAGGAAGTTTGGGTTTCATCATTCGCAAGAGGGATGCGACTGATTTTCTCATATCAAACGACGTCAGCTGTATACTTGGATTTCTGATCCATGCTGACTAACATATTATGACTTCGCGAGTCAATAGTAACAGAAGGTTCCGGCCTTCTGAGTCCCTAAATACAATCCTTAATCGTTTTGACTGTTTAAACTAGCCTCCTATATGCCCGTTTCT
Organism: Helianthus tuberosus; assembly: GCA_030545235.1. Taxonomy (NCBI): domain Eukaryota; kingdom Viridiplantae; phylum Streptophyta; class Magnoliopsida; order Asterales; family Asteraceae; genus Helianthus; species Helianthus tuberosus. Next base: position 6,843 of record JARYGA010053952.1, on the reverse strand, counting down.
AAAGAATACGGGGCGTTTATTTTACTCGAAACTAGGCCAAGCAGATTCTTATGTTCTAAGCATGCAAGGTTAAAGTTGGTGCCAGTATTAATTAAAAGTAGATGCATTAGGTTGGTTAATAGGGAACGTACCCGTAACCGCATCTGGATCCTGGCGTGCTTCACGAGTTTCTATCGTGAAAACCCTTCCTTGCTTGTTTCTTCCCAGGGAAATTCTTCCTAAAGTGCCCTGATTCACCACATCTGTAGCAACCTGGTATCCTCTTATTTCTTCCATCTGGGTCCTTCGCCCAACAGGCGTCCTTGCTGTGTCCTTCTTTTCCACACTTTCCGCACTTGGGCCTCAGACATCGACCTTCATGGTGAAAGTTGCATTCCCCACACCTCGGCTTAGTCCCTGAGTAGGTTTTACCACCGGCCTTATAAGTGGCTCCATCAGTTTTCCTGTAATGCGGCGGTTTCACTTTCTTTCTTTTGTTTGTTTTAGAGCTTCTATAGCTAGCTTGGGTGCTTATCTTTAGGTTCGAAGACTTCCTCTTCTTATTGCTTGATGACTACTCATGAGTTTCTTTCTTGTTATCCTCCGATTCCGAAAATTTTCCCGCACGTAGAGCTTCTTCGGTAAGAGTGACACTCATATCGATAGCCTCTGTAATAGTTGAGGGCTTTGAGGTAGTAACCATACTCCTGATCTGAGGTGCAAGTCCCCAAATGAATCGCTCAACCCTTTTGAATTCCGGTTTGACTAAGTAGGGGACGACCCTAGACAAGTCGTGAAATCGTTGGACGTATTCAGGAATCTTAGGTCCATCCATTTTCAAGTTCCAGAACTCCACCTCATTCTTCTGGATTTCAGCCCTAGAACAGTATTTCTTTTCCATCATTTCCTTGAGCTCGTCCCAGCTTAGTGCATAAGCAGCATCCGCACCAAGGGTTTGAACCTGAAGGTTCCACCAGGAGAGTGCGCCATCTATGAATAACCCTGAGATATAGGTAACACTCTGTTGGGGCGAACAGTTACTCATTCTTAGAATGGAGTCAGTCTTTTCTGCCCAACGAACAAATGCAACGGCACCTCCTATGCCATCAAAATTTAATGGCTTGCAGTCCAGGAATTGTTTATAGGTGCAGCCAGTCGGAGGGTTATTTCCAGTAGTGCCATCACTGTGCTTAGAGCGGAGGGCTTCATGTCGAGCAATCGCCTGTGAGATGCGTTCTTGCAGCTCGGCTTCTGTTCTTGGCAGCGTACTGGTGTTTGTGTCTCGCCTGGGCGGCATTCTCTTCTGCCAAAATGGTATGAAGTAGGTTAGACAATATTCCATAATTGTCTATGAGGTACATAGCATCGTAAGCCATCATGTAATCTCCCAATTTCACATGTGTATATATAATCAATGTATGAGCGAGGAAACAGTTATTGAGCCTCCACATAGGCTTGCCAACTTGGCTTATTGTTTGAAATAAGATGAGCTCGAGGCTACATCGTCTCGGTCAGTAAAGTTTTAGTTATTTCCTGCTACATTGGTTTTTCTTAGGTCTTTGGCTTTACTGGTGCGTATACTTTCCCTTAGATGGGGTTGTCCGTGTCGAGGTGGTAGAGAGTGTGTCGTCACTGATTCTTCCTGAATGTCATTTCACCTCTCTTGCTTAAACATCGTTTTCTCAGACGTCTCGTATGCAGGTAGATGTGTCAGTCACGAAGTAGGCTAAGACAGGCTTCCTACTTTCTATCGTGCTAAAGCACTGATCTATGTGTTGTTCTACCAGATGAAGGTGAGGACACCTATAGATTAATTTTGTATGGTTTTCATTAGCTCGGCCCGCAGAGTCCACCAGGATTCCTGTGCACTACAAGTCGTTATTACGTGGGCCCCCGTAATAATAAATTGTCTTGCACAGTTACCCCCAATTTTCTCTCGTCCAAGTAGATGATCAATCAAGGAGGGGACACCACTGTCCTTATACCTCTTGTCATGGAAAGGACCTTTGCGATGGTCCACGCGCTAACATTCGTTATCGTTACGCGCGTATAGGCACGATGATTAGATGGAATAGGACTAGAGAGAATTCCTAGTAGTTGGAGGGGCACCTTCGAGGTGAATACTTCATCTCCCTTTTCTGGTTAAGCATATCGTCAATCTTGCTTCACATAAGCCGCAGGGATCTCGTCCCGTTGATTGAGAATTCGTTCATGGTTGCCGCCTCTGCCTCGTCATCATCACCGTAGTTAGGCACCTTCACGATCGAGATGGAAGAGCAGCCATCTCCTACGGAAGCAAGCTCAGCATCTTGTTTGGTAATCACTCCCAGCCATGAGCTTTGCAAAGGACGCGAGGTCGGTAGCTTCATCGTGCGAGTCACGTATAGTAATAGGAGTCAGAGTCGAAAGTATCTTATTCACGTCAATAATCATTCCGTACACTTATTTGTATGTATGTATATCAATAACATATATGCTACTTAGCATAGTCAAGCAATTTAATGCATTATATCACGAATAACTCTAGTTTTTGGGGGGGTCATTTTGTTTTTTTTTTGGCAAGTCTAACTCGTGTAGACTATGCTTTGGTTGGCACCTTATTTTAAAGGTATTCCTCACTAATGTCCTTGCCTTGTCACTTTTTGAAAAGTGTCTGACTTGTGGATCTTGGCGCTTTCGTGAATGCAATGAAAACCTTTTTGTAAAATGTTTTCGTGAGAGAACTCTAGTGATTGTAGTCTAGACTCGAGAAAGAATCCTAGTTCACTACAATCGAAGCTCTGATACCAAACTGTCACACCCTGTCTTTTGCAAAAGCGTATGATGTGTGACTAGCTTGTTATCATTGCATTCAATCGTAATAAACAACTACATGATCAAAACGATGTTCATCCATTCATGAAAATTTGAGTATTACAAACACTTGTTATTTAAGTTTTCAAAACACGACCTTTGACAATGTTACAATTCAACAAAAGTGGATGACATCTAAACTTGTAGTTTACTTCTAGTTACGACACTTGCGCCCAAGATCCATCCTGTCACCTGAAATACATGTAATTTTGGAAAACATCAACATAAAGTTGAGCGAGTTAATGCGTTTTTGTATTTCATGTTTTTATACTTTGTATGAAAGCATAGTATTTGTCATGTATATTTCAAGTCTTTCTTGAGTACCCCACGTACTCAAGTATAATTCCCGTTTTCTTGAGTACCCCACGTACTCAAGTATCGTTCAAGTTTTCTTGTGTTTCCCCACGTTTTAAATGATTGTTTATACAAGGACATTAAGGCATGTGAGGACATATGGAGCATTAGTGTTGGCTCCTTTAAGGCATGTGAGCATATGGAGCATTAGTGTTGGCTCCTTTACTGTGTCGATTACCCTCGACTGTGTCAATTTCCCTTGACTGTGTCGATTACCCTCGACTGTGTCAATTAACCTCGACTGTGTCGATTTCCCTCGACTGGGACACCGAAGCACTCAAGAGGTCACATAAGGACCATGAGTGGGGCTCGGCCGTACCCGTTAGATCTAACCCTCGTCCCTAATTAAGTATTAATGGCATCTCAATATCTAGTTTAAGCTCACATGATCTAGTATTTTCTAGGCTTTTCCTTAAAGCTCATCATATTGCACTCACCACGAGTGCTTCTCGTATTCTTTTGTATTCTCAAATCATATTGCACTCGGTACTCGTTCTCACCAAGAGTGCTTCTCGTATTTTTACCATTTGTAAAAATTATAATATTTGTAACATGTATTTCACCCCTGAGAGTTATAAAACCAAAAACAGTTAAAGAAAAGGGGGAGCATGAACTCACAACTTTGCGTTCCTGTGCGCCGTAAACTTCACCGGATTTGCTTAATTAACGTCGTAACCTATACGCGTTTTCTTAACGTTAGTCACTAGACTTGCGTCGCACAAGTACAGTCACTATCTCTTGTGTACGTATTCTTGTGTTAAAAATAACTTATATTTTTAACTAAGTGTCTTACTTATATTATTTTATCAAAAATTAATATAAGTATCTCGTGTTTTGCACTTTGCACCCGAATTATGTATCTTGTATGTTGTATGTGTATTTTTATGTTTATACCCTTCATGAGTATTTAGTGTATTTTTAAGTCCTAATACACTAGCACGTATAACACATACTATATACACTTAGCACAAAAGTTGGTGATGAAATAATATATATTTTTCTCTCAAAAATATACATACTTATATCCATTTTTATTCTTGAAGAAATCCTCATTTCTTATCACCAAAAATTAGGGAAACCTTGGTAATACTTTAAATACATTTTTAGGAAATAAGTTTCCCAAAAACTTATATTTTTCTAAGTGTCAAAATTTATAAAAATTTTGACAGAGTTTCCCCTAAAAATGGAGGTTTCCCATGTTTTCAAAACATGTGTTTATTTTCTTTTAAAGCGTCAACAATCATCAACAACAATTTTCAACAATAATCATCAACAACAATCACTAATTTCTCCATTTCATGAACTTGAATATTTACAAAAATGTGTAGTAATTTACTAGCACATTTAGTAAGCCTTGTTATCTTTAAAAATAAGTTTAATTTCTTAAAAACTTTATTTTTAAAGAATATGAAGTTTCACAACTTCTAGTCGGTTTTTACGAAAATTATTTCTTTGTTAAAACTTTTGTTACACAAGTGTCCACACACTTGTTTGTTCATAAAAACACCTCTATTTCATGAAAGATCCGGTTTTAAAACATGGTTTCGTCTTACAGTTGGTTTTTCGAAAATACCACTTGTAGATCTTTAGATCTACTAGTTTAGAACTTCATTTTACAAGAAAAATTCCTTTTACGCAAGTTCATGTTATTATGTAGTAGTGTTCATCATCTTGCCCTTTTTATACTTTAACATACACTAGTTCATGCTCTATGAACATAACCTAGCCGGGTTAGATGACGATCCGAACTACTACTAGCATTAAACAACACAAAATAATCATCACAAAACAAGTTTAACAAGTTTTACACCATTACTTTCCTTTTATCCATTAAGTTCATCATTTTACAAGACTTTTAGTTGGTGATCTTTAGTGTTTATGATTTTTAGCCATTAAATCATCTATTAACCATCATAAACGAGAACAAGAAGATGTTTAGAAGCACTTACTACTAGCACAAGGCTAGGGGAGTTCAAGAGGACAAAAGAGGTGGATAAAAGCAAATGAAGAAGGTCCTTCAAGATCCACTTGCACCGAGCTTCGTTAGTGGCCTTCTTACTCCTCAATATCACCTTGGAATGGATGGATGAGTTGGAAAATGAGGGTGGCGGTGGTGCTTGGTTGGGCCGAGAACAAGGGAGGGAGAGAGGGAAGTGAAGGTGGAGTGATGAAATGGTGGTATTTATAGACCTTCCATATAACATATTCCTAGCATATTCCTGGCATATTCCTGGCATATTCCTGGCATATTCCTGGCATATTCCTGGCATATTCCTGGCATATTCCTGGTATATTCCTGGTATATTCCTGGCATATTCCTGGCATATTCCTGGCATATTCCTGGGTTTGCTGCGTTGTCTGCGTTTTGCAGTGTAAGCATTGTGTCGCGTAGGAACACACGGTACGCGCTTAAACTTGAAAAATAACGTTTTTAAGCGTTTTAATTTATTTTTCAACACGAACCTGATTAAAATAAAATTTTAATCAAAACAGAATATTTGTGGGATTAAATATTATCCGGGCGGTATATATGTAACCCTTGTATGTATCCTTGGGTTTTAATGTATTTTTGACGTTGGACCTACACCTAGGCCCTAATTCTAATGTCTGACTGCTTTCTGCAGTTCTGTTGACACAGTGTGTCTTACCGGTGAGTTTACTAATATTTTTGACGCAACGCTATCATAACGTAATTCTTGTAGCATATATCATGCATGAATTCACTTGTATGGAATTCAGAAATTTATTTGTCTGGTAAACCAGATCATGCACAGTCATTTAAGCACAAATTACTGTTCATTTCGTGTACGGAAAAGTGACGGTTGTCACAGGTACGGGGTGAGGGTGCCAAACCTAAGTAGCGCTACTAACTAATACCTTGTTACCTCTCAGGTAACCAAACAACAAGGAGGGACTTTAATGGTGATAGGACGCGTATATTATCCAACATTCCAGATTTACCACAAGACGTATTCCTCTCAGGAATACCCAATTGATTTACCCAAACCCATCCCTCTCAGGGATGCCCAATGACTGTCCCAGCCACCGGGACGCATGCTCAAGAGAAATGAACTCACCTTTGATTGGCTCGGGAGAACTAATTACTCGTTTAACAAAAGTGGTCAACTAAGCCCTATGATAGTTACACATAACAATCAGTTTCGTAAACCCTTAATTAAATGTTCCATGTATATACATATATTTATCACACAAATAGCACCCACTACGTTCCATACATGTTATAACAATTGTTCATGCAATGTAAAGGCCTCTTGCCATCATGGATTCTTATAACAGTTGGTATGTTATACACACTAGTCACTCACATCCTAGTTATTCATGCAACCTAATCGCATTTACATAATAGTCATTCACTTTATAGTTACAATATGAAATCCTATAACAGTTGGTGTGCTCCACAATTTACTTATCACATATATGTTATCTACAAAACGTGCCATCCCTATTCTATTTGTGACCGATGTGCAGCCATCCCGCGGCCCAGTCAAAATGTGCAGCCCAACCATATAATAATAATGCGCATCCCCCAAGCCCATTACCCCTTGCGGCCCATTGTGGTCCGTTTTCCAGGAGATATGGACGGCCATTACACCCCAGCCCACTTCACCCTTAAGCCCAACTCGTTAGTTTGTACAG